>LOJH01040519.1:0-14598 GCA_001685095.1 Ellobius talpinus
TGGAGCCTGTCCTGGAACTAGCTCTTGTAGACCAGGCTGACCTTGAACTCACAGGGATTGACCTGCCCAAGGGCTGGGATTAAAGGCATGTGCCACTACTGCCCAGCTCAGACATTATCTTATATGCTAATAGAAAATAAATAAATTTGAAAAATGTTCTGTAATCTTAAGAACAAAGAAACGTGTAGTTAGAGAGATAGCCCAGTGGTTGAAAGCAGTTACTGCTCTTGCAAAGGACATGGATCTAGTTCCAAGCACCCGCATTTTAGCTCACACTGTCTCTAACTCGGGTTTCATAGGACTCAATGCCCTCTTCTGGCTTCCACGGGCATTGCATATACAAGATGTGACCAAGAGAAGCATGCTATACAAAAACACAGAAGAAAAAAGGGTTGACTTGGTGGTTCTCCTCAACCAATCAATTCAACAAGTATTTGTTCAGCATCTCTATGTGCCAGACTATAAAATCCATGAAGGCAGGGCCAAGCACACCTCACTTACCAATGTATCCCAGGCTCCACCAGGAAGCCTGGCTCACTTGGCATTTACTTAGAAAGTGCATGGGTGAGCTGGGCACTTTCGCTTGCTCCTCAGCCTTGGCTCCCACACTGGATGGAACTTGCTCTGTCACAATTTGGAATCGGTCTCAGTTGTTGGTCCCTCCTGGCGGCCTGGCTCCAGGAAAAGGTGGAGGGGGCTCTATCTGTACCTCCTAGGAAGCTTCACCATTCTCTCTAGTGCTTGCTTTCCCATTCAGTGCTGGAGACTTTCCCAACAGCATAACTGGGGCAACATTGGTATTTATGGAAAAGCATGTTGCTTTTTTGCAAGGTGTGTTTACAAATGATTCTGCATATCAAATGAGAGCCCAGTCTATGATCAACACGAAATGCATATTTACAATTGTGTGATATTCAAGAGTGGTAGACAAGCCATGCGTTAGCACAGGGTAGGTTCAGGAGAGGTGGCTCTCACTAGGTCAGTGCTGTTGGAGAATGTGCTTGTCCCCAACTGGTGTTCAAACGGACATTTGAAAATGAGTCATGCTGTGGGCGTTCTGAGGATTGTAAAGAGTCTGGTTAATGTAGGGCAGACCATGGTCTCAAAAGGAGAGCCATTGTCCCAACAGGTGAAAGCAAGTCAGATGTGGACAGCAAGGCATTTGAGCATCTTTTGTAAGAAAGTGATTTTGAGAAGTGGGGAGGCTTCACCAGCTCCTTCTATGTCTCCTCTGACTGGGTTAATTCCTCCTGTGGCTGAGGTGGCCCAAGGATGCTAAAGAGTGGCCTCTGAAGATGTTTAGAAATGTTGGACTTTTCCATATCTGATACAAACATCTTAGAGAAAAAGGGAGATATAGTCATTCACTTTGGTAAAACTGTTAATAATGAGCCCAAGTGGAAGCTGGCCAGTCAGTGTCACGCAGAAACAATGCAGGGGGCCGAGGGCGGTCCTGCAGGTGACCCCTGATCTCCAGCTAGAGTGGTAGAGGGCTGAGTCTGTTGCTAGTCTGGAGAGGAGTCACAGACATGGGGCTCAGGATAAATAGCACTGCTTTTGGTTTCTCACAGATGTGTACTGTTAAAGCTTAAACAGATTCATGAGTGTTTCATTCATACAGTGAGTTTCTCATAAGTAGACTATACAAGACATCGCCTTATGTGCACGGCAATGAGCAAAACAAAGGATTCTGATTTCATGGAGCTGTCATTCTAGTATTGAAACCGGACAACAAACAGATAATTAAAATTGTCATAAGCAGGAGAGGTGCAAAGCTGGGTAAAAGAATGAGGCCATTTCTGGTCGGCAGTTTACTAAACAGGGCACCCAATTTGAACAAGGGGCGGTGGAAGCGATGTACTTGGCAAAGCGCTCGCGACATACAAGCTTGAAAATCTGAGTTCAGATCTCTAGTACCTACATAGCAGCTGTGTGCAGTGGTGCACATCTGCAATCCCAGGGCTGGGAAGGCAGAGGCAGGGAGGTCCTGGGCTTGTGGACCATCCAGTCTATATAATTATATATAATATATATAATTATATTATTGGGAGAGCTAGAAAATCAGAGCCATGGGTGGGATTCTAGGCGGAATGTTCCGATAACACGGATCTGCCACTGCCTATGCCTGCCATTACCCCACCATGGCACACCACAGCCTGCATTCTTGGCACATGCTGCCAGGCACTCAGGTTTGCAGTGTCTGCTACCGCACAGCTGGCAGGAACCTGCAGAGAACGTCCTAAGACTTCCTTCCCGTGTGTTACTGGTTCAGAATTCTGTCTGCTGATGCTAATGTCTGGGCATTGGGCTGTGGATAGTTGCTGCAGGGTGAAGGCTAGCTTACAAATACAACAAACTTGTCGGGTTTGAAGTCAGTACGTATAGGGTCCATTATATTTGTGTCCTCCATCAATGAGTGATCTAAACAGAAATAAAATAACTCCACTCTAGTCCCTTTACATGAAAGCAGAAAAATGTGAATAAATTTAGCTAAAGAAGTGAAATAGTTGAACATTGGGGAGTACCTACTAACGCCACTACTGAAGTAGCCTAAATACTTCCTAGGTTTGTGGATCAAAAGCTTTAACATGGGTGATAAAACATTATCTAAGGTGGCCTGCAAATCCAATGCATATCTATCAAAATTCCTACTGAGCCCCCCCGACCTTAAAATTCACATGAATTTCAAGAGGTATCTAAATGTCAAAACAATCTTGAAAGCAAAAAGGGAAATTTAGAAACTTGAAACATCTCATGAAGCTTTTTTGATTTCAGACTGAATCCAAAGCCACACTAATTGAAACAGCGTGGAACTGGTGTATGGTCAGACCTAGACCAAGGGGGAGCTTAGAGGGCCCAGACAGAAACACACGTGGCCAACGGATTTTCAAAAAGGGGGTCAAGATGGTTCAGTGCGGGAAAGGACAGCATTTTAAATAAATTGTTCACCCATCTACAATAAAATGAAATTGTATACTTACTTTCATCATATATAAAAATCTACTCAAAAGATTTAAGCCTAATGGCTCAAATTATGAAACTTTCAGGAAGCAAGAAAATATCCATGACCTTATGTTGGTTTCTTAAATATGATACCATACAAAGAGTTATGTAGAAAGAGAATGCAATGTGCTAATTCTCCTGACCTTGACTTTTAGAAGAGAAAGTCCCGATTTTTTTTTCTACCTTCTGTTTGGCTTCCTGTGGAAACAAAAGCAAAACTGCTTCTCCAAAGCATTTCTGATTTCCATTTGACAAATACATTTTTAAAAACTTTTTTAAAAGTAATATCCAGGCTGGTTTATTTTGACAGCACCTCTTTCAATTCCGGGTCTGTTAGTAGCAGTCCTTTGCTTTTAAGCAATCAAAAAATTTAAAATCAACACAATACTATACAGGGTCCAGACTCCCTGTGTGTTTTCCATCTTTACTGGCTTTTTTCTTTTACCTAGCTTTTACTGTCTCTTTAAAGACTTTATTATATTTTTAAAAACTATTTTTTCTATAACTACTGCATATGCTCATTTTCTTTCTTAAATCTATTTTGGAGGGTTTTTTCTGGGGGGTCTGGACCTCTTTTACTGTATACCTTTTAGCCTTTCTTGACGGCACAAGCAAACTTTAAACTGTTAAGCTACACCTGCATCTTCTCCGCGCTTTAGTAGCTGGCTCCACCCATTTTCAGGTTGGTTCGTGAAAGTCAAGTCCAAAGCTTGCAGCCAGGTTGGAGGTGCATGACCAGGAACTGCATTTAGTCTCCCTTGGGATCTAGAATGCCAAGGCTTGTTCTGTGGGAGACATTTTTTACTTTGCTTTTTGTTTCTACTTTGCATACTGGCTGCTCAGAGGTTCGCCAGCAAGCACAAACTCTTAAAGGAGCAGCTTTTTTCCCCCTCCAGTCTTCTCAGGCTCTAGATGGATATTCAAGCCCTGAGTTGATAATGCCATAATGTTGTGTGCTGTTTTACTCTTTTGACTTTTTGAGGGGCCCCACCACCCAGCTCCCAGATAAATCACACGTGGAGGCTTATTCTTAGTTGTGAATGTCCGGCCTTTGCTTGGCTTGTTTCTTGCCAGCTTTTCTTAAATTAACCTGACCTCTTCTTTCCTTCTTACTCTGGGGCTGGGGCTGGCTGGGCGACTGGCCCCGGACAGCTTCCTCACGTTGTTCTCTTGCTCCTCTTCCTTGTTTCTCCTATTTATACGCTCTGTCTGCCAGCCCACCGGTCCTTGCTCCTGCCTTGCTGTTGGCAGTTCATCTCTTTATTAGGACCCATCGGATGCTTTAGACAGGCACATCAGATTGAACAAAGGCGGCATAAACAAGAGTCACACACCTGAAAATAATATCCCCAACACCGAAGTCACTGGAACCCATTTTCAGGTGGCCTTGGCTCTCATGGACGGAAACCGAATAACTAGTTGACAATATTGATTGTGTAGACGGACTCAGAGACTAGACTGCTGGAGTTCAAGTCTCTTCCAGTTTCTTCCTGATGTCTTTGGGAGAAGTTGTGTGCAAAAGCATTAATGAAAGCATCAGTCTCATACAGTGCAGTGGAGGGTCCAGTGAGCTAGACGTGACTCCAGCCATGTGTTAGAAGCTGTCATTCAAATCTTATTTCATTAATACCCTCTTTATGTGGATTCTGTTTTGTGGAGTTCATTCCATTTGATCCCAATGATTGGCAGATTGCTGTCTTTTGTTGTTGTTTGGGAAGTAGATGAGTTAGTTCTTCTGAATTTCTAAGTTAATCACCAAATGCTGGTTTTTAGTAGTGTGCAGATGGCCTCCAAGGCAAGCTTAGTTTTCTCTCAAATTGATTATATATTGATTGGGGCAGGGTCTTTCTATGAAGCCCAGGTGAGCCTAGAACTAACTTATGGCTGTTCTCTTGCTTCTGCCTCCCGAGTGCTAGGAATAAACATGTGTGCCACCACGCCTGCCTCAAAGTTTCCATGTTTTCTTTGAAATAAAAAATAGAGGTAAATTATAGTCAGTCAAAGCAACATTTTAATCTTATCAGGCAGGTGAAATTTAGAACTTTTGTAAGCAAACATTGATCATTCTTGTAAACCCAGGCAAGAATTCTCTAATAGAGGAGATGACACGGGACAATTTATTATAACAATTTCAAAGGTTTCTTGTACATTAGATGGATGGGTGGATGGGTGAGTGTCGTTCTACCCAAGTAGCTTTTATATGCTACAAATGGGTTACTGACAACACAAGAATGAGTGTGTCCCAAAGAAGGCTATCCTTGGATTGACTACTCATCATAAGTATAATTATTGGTTAACAATATTATTAAGGGCTGGTGATGAGACGCAGGTGTTTAAACACACAGAGCCAATAGATTTGACATGGCATTCGGTTCCAGGCATAGACATTTTTAAAGGCTCTATTCACCAGGGGGACAATATGACACCACACAATGGTAAGAGTGTTTGCTAAAAACATGAAGTGACTGGTTAATCTTTTTCACATGGGCTATTATATTCAGCACTAAGTGTTCCTTAGTTACTAGTCTCTATACATTGTATATTTTAGGATGGGGGAAACCATCAACCAGCTACGTGGATAAAGCCTACCTCCCCGCAGCTTTTGGACTACCTCTGATGTTTGGAACATGCTACATGTTAAGTTTTGTTCCAAGAAAGTTGCCTGCCGAGTGGTGGCCTGACACTGATGGACATTTAGAGAAGATGGAGCCTGACCCCTGCTTTCCTAAAGAGGACACTGAGACTGTAGCTTCCCCATTTACTCTATGGAGCAGACTCTGCAATTGAGCGTGTGGTTTACCCCACGTCTGTAACTAGGATCTTCCCGCCATGCCATGCTGTCTCCTGTCAAATGAGTACCCAGGTCTAGTGATGGGGCGTTGTCCAGTAGGTTCTGTGTTGTTTGACTTAGTTGGCTACAACTGTGGGTCTTTAAAGCATCTTTGACTGGTTAACCCTTTCTTTACCATATGTCTGCATGTTAGTTGATATGCCTTTGGTTTGCCTCGGATACTTGAGTAGCAGTAGAGAAGGGGAGGAAGAAGCCCATGGCTGCTGGACACGCTGCGCGTCTTACGTGTGCTACTTTATATAAACCAGCAAGCTTCTCTCTTACTCTAGACAAGGACGGGCAACACTGTGGAAGATTCATTATCTTTAAAGGGAAAACTGTAGAAGATTTGTTTACCACGACTTAATATAGTGCCTGGGGTATGAACCACTTAAACCGCATCAAGCGAAGAATGAATGAACGCTAGGATTTAAACCTTGAGCTCAGGGTCCCCAAAGTTCTGCTATTAGTTGCTCTTTTGTCTTTTATAGGATCAGGAATCACTTTCTTGGGCCATCACTTTGCAATGTAACCAACTGCTTTAACAAATACATTTGTTTATGATGGCAATAAAATTATCCAATGTTTAGCATGTTTATATAGCAGTTACCTTGGTTTTTAAGATTTATTTACTTATGTGATTTGTGTGTGTGTGTCTGTCTGTCTGTCTGTCTGCCTGTCAGTCATGGATGTAGGTGACTGTGCAGGCCAGAAGAGGGCAGTGGATCCCTCGAAGCGGGACTTAAGGACATTATGAACTGCCCAATGTGGATGCTAGGAACCAAATTTGGGTCCTCTGGGAGAGCAAGAGTTCTGAACTGTTGAGCCATTTCTCTCGCCTCTTTTGGGTTATTTTTTTTTTTAAGAATAGAAATGATGTACTTGCAAAATTCATCATTGAAGTTATCATTGGAAATTCTAAGTAGCCAGAATGCCTTAATATAGAGTTATGAATATCGCCCAAAGCCCCACTGCCCAGGTCCAGCTCCTCCTACACTGTGGCTTTCAAACACTTCTTGTGATTGTCCCTGTCTGTGAAATTTTTATGCATGCAGATGGTTATTTAAATGATTTTTACATATGCTTCCTTTTAGCTCAGTGATGGAATCTCACATTACTCAGGGGCTAAGCCTCATTATTGATCCATTTTATTCCACACAGTTTCTCAAAGCTACTTTCCCCATGTTACACCAGGGAAAGCTGAATCCTGGAGCAGTTAGTCAGAGATCCTGGTCATAGATTGAACTGATACATCACTTACCCTGATCGTAGTTTACAGATATACACTCAATTATGTGCTCTGTTATTCACTGATCTACCCAGGTAAAATATGTATGTGTATATAAAATATGTATATATATATAACTTTTTATATATTATATTAACTCACAACTGTCTGTGACTCTAGTTCTAGTTCCACTTTCACACAGGCAAAACACAAGTGCACATAAAATAAAAACAAATAAAATTTAAAAATGTAACAGCAAGGATGTGGCTCAAGGCATTCTTCCCGTCATACAATCCTGTGTGCTTTTAGTGCATCAGAATGCTGTAGCCACAGAAGCACATCTGTAGGTAGAAGCAAGCCATAGGGTTAATGTATCACAGTGTGACCACAGTAACATGCAGGTGTGTATTCGCAGTGTTGGCCTTTCTACGGCTCTCTGAAGTATGAGATACCTTTGTTGCTTCAATGTACTTACCCCTCTTGCCTCGTTAATCCAGTGACGGATACAGAAGAGACCTAACTGACAGAACTCTAGAAAGCTGAGTGATTTTGGAATGGGTTGGGTCTACAAATGTACAGTCAAGGTGGTAAGAAATGTGTGTGTGTGTGTGTGTGTGTGTGTGTGTACATTAGAGCTAGACCAGACTGTGTATTGAGGCTCTAGATCTTTCAGAGGCAGTAGGGGTGGATAGGGAGAGGGGCCCACAAGGACAGACTAGGAAGAGAGGGTGAAGATGAACAGTAGCAGGAACCCCACCCCGTGTGCGTTGTATGAGGTGATGCTTCTCTTACGGGACTTCAGTAAAACTTGGAAATGTGTACTAATTGGCTTCTGAAAGTAAGCTGAGTTTCGAGCGAGGCATCCGTACTCATTGGGATCATGTGGAAGTGGCTTTACCTGGTTCTATGATGGCCCGATGTGTATAGAAAAGAGTGCATGTACCCTTCTAAAACATACACATCACAACCCATGGAACCAGCCAGACGGTGGTGGT
This sequence comes from Ellobius talpinus, assembly GCA_001685095.1. Classification (NCBI taxonomy): domain Eukaryota; kingdom Metazoa; phylum Chordata; class Mammalia; order Rodentia; family Cricetidae; genus Ellobius; species Ellobius talpinus. The sequence continues at coordinate 8,057 of LOJH01040519.1, forward strand.
GCACACCTTTAATCCCAGCACTCAGGAGGCAGAGGTAGGTGGATCTCTGTGAGTTCGAGGCCAGCCTGGTCTACAAGAGGTAGTTCTAGGACAGGCTCTAAAACTACAGTGAAACCCTGTCTCTAAAAAACGAAACAAAACAACCCCCCCCAGAAAAACCCAAAACAACAACAAAACCAAAACCCAAACCCATGGAAACACCCGAGACCGTTCACTTTTAATTTTCTGAGGTTGGTAAAAATCTACACACTCTTTAGAATGGTTTAGGATTTTAGAGTGAGCAGTTACCACTTTTATAATTAAGAAATGGACTTATTAACATTCTTCCTAAGATGGAATAGCTGTGTTGAAATAGCAGTTACCTGGTCTTGCTGGGCTTAATAGTAACTTGGCATAAATAGTAATTTGGGAGACACCTGATGCCTAATTTAAGTCACCATAGCAGCACTGAAAAGTCTTGGCAGGGAAATAGACATGGCCTAAAGGGGGCTCTGGCTATGTGCTGGAGCAACTAATTTCATTTTCAAAGCTCTTGGGAGAGCACCAGAGAGGACCTTCTCATTTTCGGCTTGCAGACTAGGCATCATGGCCTCTTTCATGCCTGGAAAGCCCAATCTCCGACAGTGCCATTGGTTAAGAAGCAGATACCCACATTCTGCCTTTGGTCTGGGATACGGTCACCATCACCCTCCACTGGAGGATGCTTCTTAGTGAAAAATGCCTTCCTCCCATAGAAAGGAGTTGGTAGGATGCAAGTTGAACCAGAGGGGCAAACAAATAAAACAAAAGTCAAACCAAATAAAAATACTGAAAAACAGTCTTAGATCTAAGCTGCCAAGGTGTAAGAATTTTTTTATTTCCTTTGCAAGATTTCAATTAAATAGATATCAAAATGCCAGATTGGCTAGGAATACTGACTTAAGGGTGTGGCTTCCCATGGAGACAGTTTATCGCTAGAGGTGAACATAACCAGAAGTGAATGAAATAGTCACATACGGCTCAAACACCATTTCCTGGTCGGTTGTTTAGTGCAAGGGTAAAGGAATCATTATTTTTTTTAATTGAAAATAGATTCTTCTCTCATACAATACATTCAAACCACAACTTCTGCTCCCTCTACTTTCCCTTGCTCCCCCTACTTCCCCTCTTCCCTAGATCCACTGCCCCCTTTTTCTCTTTGGAAGAGAGCAGGTCTTCAAGAGATACCAGCCAAACAGGACAAAACAAGATATAATAAGACAAGGCAAAGGCCCTCATATTGTGAGGCTGGAGAAGGCAACCCAATGGGAGGAAAAGAGTCCCAAGAGCAGGTGAAAGAATCAGAGACACACCAACTCCCACTGTTAGGAGTCTCACAAAAGCACCAAGGGCTGTAACATGTGCACAGAGGACCTGGTGCAGACCCATGCAGGCCCTGTGGATGCTGCTTCAGCTAGAGGGGATGGAGGGCCAACTAAGATAGGCTCCCTGGACTCAGAGAGACCGAAGCAGAGTCAGTAATTATTTCTCAGGATAGACAACAAAGACCATCCCAGATTCCATCTGTTCACCCAAATTAAATAACTAGTGAATCCAAGAAGCAGATTGCTGGCACTCGCTATCAAGCAATTACTTATATCACGTGTTGTATATACAGCAGTTAGCTGATCAGGCTTTTCTAAATTATCTGTGAATGCCATCGTCGAGGTGTCGCTACGATTTAGCCTGATAGAGACTATTTTCCCCACTTCTAAGAGGAGAGAACAGAGTCAAAGGAAAAAAAGCTCAAGCAGTTTGCTTGTGGTGGTTCCCGGATTCAGCCTGTGCTGTGATCACTACAAACATTGCTTCTCTAAGCTGAGAATACATATTTGCAAGTGTGGCTGTCATTGTTGAGTTTTGATATTGTCTTACCTTTCTCTAAATCAAATTAACTACATCTCCTAAGGCCCAGGAAATATTTTCTTCTTTAAAATAGTATCTGCGACTATTTTGACTTTAAAATTTTTTCCTTTCATTTTTTTTAGCGTTTGTAAATTGATTCTTTGGTAATTTCACATCATGTACTCCAATCCCACGTATTTCCCAATCCTTCCATATTTTCTCTCATACATTACAACGCCCCCTTCCTCCAAGCCCCTCCCCCAAGGTTGTTATAAGGAACTGAAATATTTAGACAGTGGTTCTCAACCTTTGGAATGCTGCAATCCTTTTTAAGTTCCTCATGTGGTGGTCACCCCCAGCCATAAAATTATTCCGTTGCTATTTCATAACTAAATGGGGTTGGGCATGGTGGGGAGCTTCATCTGAGGAGGCCTGCGTGGTAGTTGCTGACGTGCCGTGCCGGACAGGGCCACCATGGGGACCATAGGCCCAGGGTCCATTCACCTGTTGGATCTACGTGACCAGAAACTGCTGGACTTTGTCTACGACATGGACAATAAGGCCTAGATGTGGCTCAAGGAGATTAAGGAGGAGGCTGAGCACATGCGTGTTCATCAGAGACTTTCAACAATGAGCTGGAGCTGATGCCCAAAATCCGTCTGAAGAGAAGGGGGTCTAACATTCAGGATGGAAACAGAGATCCCATGAGGAAAAGGTTATCCCACAGGAAGTCTCAAAACAACTAGCACCTACGCAGCAAGAACAAGGTGGAGAAGCCAGCTACTAGCGTTGGGGAAAACGGCTCCCCTGTGTTGGCGGCGTCTAACTCTTGCAGCGGCAGCAGCAGCCTCTGTGGCACCAGTTGCTTCCTCTCCCACTGCTGGGTCTCCTCCAGTGATCAAGAGAGCTGTGGTGGAGGTAAGTTCCAGAGAGCAACTGAGTGCAGAACTGCACCTCATTTGGCTCAAAGGTGGCCGTCCTCCATCTTCAGTCTGAGCTCCAGCCACACGGCCGCTTCCCAAGACATTCTGACTTCCGAGGAGGAATCAACACCCAAGAAGGTGGAGGCTGGGAAGATGGAATCTGTCGCAGTGAGCTCCCGTAAGGCTATACCTCAGAGTTCTAAAAACAGAGGGGTTGGGGCAGGACATTCTGCTTCCAAACTCAAGATTTCTCGGGCCTCTGGGGCCTGCAGGACTCTCCTGGCTCCCCAGACTCTCCACGGCAGGAGAGGGTGCTTTCTTCTCTCCTCCTCTCATAGCCAAGAACCCTTGGGAATGCTCGGTCAGTGAGGCAAAGCCTGATTTCCCAGGATTCCCAAGTGCCACTAGCCACAAAGTCCTGTTTGGTGGCAGAACAAGAAAACGCTAGTCGCAGGTCAGGCCTGCTTGCCAAGAAGGCTGACAAGGAGTCAGAGGCTTCTGCTCTCGTCATCGGTCACAGTTACCTGGAGAGGCTCCTGAATGTAGTGCCTCAGAAAGTTGGCCCAAAAACAGTCTCCAAAAACAGTGACTGTACCTCGAAGCGCCATAGTGCCACCAAGACTGCGATTAGTATGCCCACCTCGAAGTTTGTGGTCACCGGCCAGGCGACAGACATTGACAGCAGCAGGAAGCCAAGCTTGACCAAACAGATGGACACCGAAAACCAGCTCCGAGTGCCAGGAGGAAACGCAGGCAATGAGTGAACTGGATGAGGAACAGCTGGAGGATGAGCAGCTGCAACTCCCCCAGAACAAGACCCCTTCCCCACCCTGTCCAGCCAACAAGGTGGTATGGCCCCTCCGGACCTTCTTGAACATAGCACAGAAGAACCAGATGCTCATGATGCCTACTTTGCTTCCCGCAGCGGTGTCATAGAGTCCTTCATGAAACAACACTCCCCTCCGTGTGGACCCTAATGAGAAGGAGAACCAGCGTCTGGAAGAGCCTGCAGCGGAAGGAGGAGGCTGAACAACTGCAGTTGCGCAGAAGGCAGCTGCCCAGAAGATGGAGGAGGTAGAGGCACGCCGGAAGCAGGAGGAGGAGGCACGCAGGCTCAGGCGGCTCCAACAGGTGCGATTACAGGAGGAAGAGGAGCAGCGGCATCTCCAGAGATGCTACAGGTGAAGGAGGAGGAAGATCAGGAGCAGCACAAGGCAGCTGAGACCAGGGGGCTGGCAGAGCAGCCTGAACAGGCACAGCAAATGGTAGAGCGGTGGAGAGCGCAGGAATGCTAGAGGGAGCAGGAGTGTCTTCAGGCCAAGAGGGAGATGCAGGAGAGAGAGAAAGCCCTGCGGCTACAGAAGGACCGATTTCAGAGGGACCTAGAGGAGGAGAAGGAAGAACAGCACCCGGCTGAGCAGCGACTGAAGGAAGAACGGGCAAAGACAGCCAAAGACAAGGGAGCCAGCAAGGCCTGGAGCGTGACTATGGATGTATAGTCTCCTGTTTGTACCTCAGATCAAATGACTCCACCAGGACCCAAATCCCACCCCAGCATCAGCACAGATAACTATGGAATGGACCTAAACAGTGATGACTCCACGGATGATGAGACTCATCCCCGGAAGCCTAGCCCCTCCTGGGCCAAAGGCACCCAGCTCAGCTAGGCCATCATCCACCAGTACTACCACCCCGAACCTTCCAGAGCCCTTCGGAATCATTCTCCCGCTGGACTTGGAGGACATCTTTAAGATGAGCAAACCCCCGCTGCCACAAGCCCGCTAGCTCTGCAGCTGCGAGGATCACCAGCAGCCTGGCCTAGAGCCTGAAGAAGTCATGAGGCAGATCCTCAGCCCTCCTGGAAGCACTGGGCCTATGCATGTCTGTCTGTCTGTCTGTTTCTGGTTGGGCCCTTCTGTCTGTGGCATTGTTCCTCTGCTTGTCAGGTGTTCCCAACCCTGACTGGAGAATGGGCTTGACAGGTGGGTGGGGAAGATCCAGATTTGGCACTGATTGGTCTGTAGGCAGTACTCTGTAAATAGATTGTTACAATTCAGTTGATTTTTAGTGTCTAGGGCTTGTGAGGTAGTTTAATAGAGTCTATAGCTTGAAGCTGCTGTGGCTCTTGTGAAGATGACTAGGGGCTTCAATGGGGTGTTGATCTGCCACAGTAATTCTTGGGCCTTCATCTGCGGTGCCTCGAGTTCACTCGGGACCAGATGGTGTTCCACCTGAGGTTCTGATGCCAGACAACCCCTGGGAAGCATGTCAGCATGTCCTTACAGGGCAGTTGAGCATATGTCCTGTTTGCAAATGGAGCCTATTCCTTGGGAAAGACCTGGCCTGTGACACAGCTCTGTGATTTAGTCTCAGGCCCTCAGCCTGACCACTCCTTAGGCTCTGCCACGCTTACCGCATGGGGAGCGGGAGGACTTGAAAAGATCCTTGCACTGGGGTTTGATCAGGGAAGGAATGCCCTTCAGGGACCCTGGGACCTGTGCTTGCAAGCAGGGGGAGATTTCACCACAAAATTATCAGCCACGAAGTAAGTACTTAGCTCAGAGCTGGGGGGCCCTAGCCCTGAGAGCTCCTGATTGATGCTGCTTCTCCTAGAATTGGGGTCAGCCATGTGGAACAGGCAGCCAGGCCAAATCAAACCACAGTTGCCTTGAGCATGCCTGTAGGAAGGCCCATGTGTTTTCCCATTACCTCCAGCTGCTTCACGCCAAGGGCAGTTAAACTATGCGGCCTGAGACGCTGGCAAGCTTACTATAGAAACCTGTTCAGAAGACCTTTGCCAATGGCTTTAGGTGAAAATAGAGACTAAATACAAATGCAGTGTGACAGACAGTAAACACAGTAGCCCTGGTCTAGAGGATCTTCCCCTGCAGAGTTCATTTAAGGTTCATTAAAATATGGTGCACACAGAACAGTTTATGCCATAGATTTGCACCAGTAACAGCCCAGTAAACTGGAAGACAGGTCTCTCTAAAACCACAAGATCAAAAACTCGCTTGTCAACACAAGCTTAGACAATCCACATGAAGACAGTTATGCTGAATCTTTACCAGCATTTCTGTATTTCTTTAGCTACCCTAATGATTATAGGAAGATATTTCACCATGGTTTTAATTTGCTGGCTGTTGGTGGCTATCATTTCAGATTCTTCTTTATCACCTGGATATCTTTTATTGGCAACGAGTCTGTTCAAGTCCTTTGTTCATTTTGAAGTGGGTTTTTTTTTTTTACTGTGGGGTTTGTGATAATTGCAGGAATGTAATCTCTGTCAGATGCATTTTGTGCTGTTCCCCAGTTGAAGCTGAAGCCCACCTTTTTGTTTCTAATTTGGCGACTATGGGCTGTGCCTTTTTGAGGTCGTGTCTAAGAAATCCAAAGGTTTCCTTCTGTCTTTCCTAAAATAATCCATGATTGACAGTGCATGAGGATTGTTTTTATTGATTTTATTGAGCTCTACATTTTTCCTGCTCCCCTCCCTTCCTCTCCCCTCTTCTACTCTCTCACATGGTCCCCATGCCCCAAATTTACTCAGGAGATCTTGTCTTTTTCTACTTCCCATGTAGATTAGATCCATGTATGTCTCTCTTAGGGTCCCCATTGCTGTCTAGGTTCCCTGGGGTTGTGATTTGTAGGCTGGTTTTCTTTGCTTTATCTCTAAAAGTCACTTATGAGTGAGTACATATAAAATTTGTCTTTCTGGGTCTGGGTTACCTCACTCAATATGATGTTTTCTAGATC
>LOJH01040520.1:4574-14598 GCA_001685095.1 Ellobius talpinus
GAGGACCTTGGACTTCCCACAGGGCAGGGAACCCTGATTGCTTTTTGGACTGGAGAGGGAGGGGGAGGGGAGTGAAATGGGAGGAGGGGAGGAGGTGGAAATTTTTAATAAAAAATTCAAAAAAAGAAGTACTTTTAAGTAATTTTCTTATTACAGTGAGAATAAATAGCTGTTATCTTGAAAGTTGTTCTATATTTCATATATATATATATATATTTTAAGGAAGGGAGAATTATGACTTTCTTTTTTAAGTTGTTATTCTGATTGGGGGATCAGTCATAGTTTCTAAGCATGAACTAAGCTTCTACATAAACATTCTTTTCAGAAGCTGCACATACTAAATAGTTGCTTCCTTTGCACAGATACACAAAAGGAAAAGTTAAGATGTGATAAATTACATACCACATCTCTCTGCAAAGGATAAATCAGCTAAAAGTGTAAAAATGGCTTTTACTTGAAAACAAGGAATGAAATGTTTTCCTGACAACACAGCATTTGAAAGCAGAGGTGAAGCTTTTGAAACATTACTTATTTGCTGCAGCTACTGCAAATCTCAGGAGAACAATCTTGAGGCTAACAATCCAGGAACAAAGAGGCTTAAAGTTTACATCTTGGTTTCAGTCAGTAAATCCCAGGATAATCTACATTGTCTTTTAGCTATTCAGAAAAAGCACTCCTTTATTTACATAGATGCTATTTGATAGTATTCAAACACTTCACATTTTAATGCCCTTGGTAATATTGACAACATAATTTTCAGTTATCTCCCAGGACTACCTTTTATAACAGACATTGGAGTGCTCTGCATTTTAACCATAAGATCACATTGTCTGCTTCTATAATGGTTACATTTACACACACAAAAGTTTTGCTTGCATAGATTAATTTTATTTCAGAATTTACAAGTATTCTTAATGTTTTTAAAATATTCAAATAGTCACAAGACCATCTGTTTCTACTTAGCTTCAAAATGGATATGACATTAAAATAAGAACGTGAAGTATAAGATTTTAGTGAGGAATTCATTACAACTCATTGCCAATAGATGCTTCATTGCATCTTTTCCCATGGCTAAGTTATTGTGTGTTTGAATCTTCAAAAGAAGTTCAGTATATATATATATACATACATATATATGTGTGTGTGTATAAACTGCTATAATATAGCTAAATGTGATTTCCCTTCATTGACCATTTGAAAACACGATGTAAGTTATGTCAGGATTAGAACCCTGGATTTTCACAAATGTGACCTTGTGTTATAGTTAGGATACACAGACTTTCAGCCCTCACAATGCAACCCCAGCAATTTATCTACAAAATTCATATTATTGAAGAATAAATAATTTTACTATTTAAAATTACTATTAGTTAATCACAGCACAGAAATCTAACCTTGATTTTTTTGGTGTGGGATAAATAATAGCACACCAGACCTCAAGAACATTTTTTTAAGAACAGATTTCTTTACCTCTAATGGAATAAGATAGCAAGATTTGATAGAAAGACTCAGGACATCAAAGTTCTACATACTTACGTGAAGATGAAAGAGAGTATTTGTCAAGGGAATAGTGACTTAACATGCTCAATAATCAATGTGCTTAAGAAACAATTTCCAACACAAATGATAAATGTGACTAGCATCAGTGTTCAACTTTAGTTCAGTGATATTTTAGGAAAGAATCAATCATGTGAAGGTTGGCTTCTGTTCAACAGAGCTATGAGATAATGTAGGGGTGCTTTTTAGCTACCACATTTGTGGTCACCAGTAGCAGCCACAAGAGAGAATTAGCCACTGCCTCACAGCCCTTCCTTCAGCGAGGCTGCTGTTTCTGCACCATCCTTGCTTCATCTATTTTTATTCCAATGGGTTTTTCATTACTATTCTCCTGGAACTATGATTGCACTGATTTCCTTTCTTTTTTGTTCGGTTGTGGTCAAGAAATGAATGAAGAATGAAGGAAGGATTATGTTATGATAAAATTAAAAGTAAAAAGCCAAAGGACTGACCATAGGGTTACTGCCAACCTTGCTTCAACTTGCAAATTCGCTCAAGCCATGGAGCCTTTCTCTTCCACTCTTCATCTTAGTAGATAAAGTTCACACTAATTTCCATACCAGTGTTAAGTGCCACAATGATGTAATGTATATATTGAATTTCTTGTATGGACTAAGTTATTTTCACATTGCCATTAAAACAGAGAAAAGACTTGGGAATTACCTCCAATTCTAAATTTGAGATAATTTAAGAAAATGCATTAAATGGTCAATGAATAATACAAAAGCATAAAAGTAAAATGTTGGATATGAGTCAGAATGTAAGGACCGCCTTCCCTAAAATCTCCTAAGAGCTACTGGATATAGTTCAATTCTGAAGTAATAAAATATAACTGTTATTCATTTTAAACCAACACTTGTTAGTTAGTGTTTTAGTGATATCCAACACAGGAATATGAATATAAGTGATTTAAGACCTATAATTTGATGTGATTCCAGTACAGATGTTGACATATGTTTTCACTGAGTGCAGCAGTAAAAAGAATTAGTGTGAATGCTAATGGTATGCTTTTCTTTATTTAGTATTTGATATTAAAGTGCTTCATATAGATTACATAATTTGACCACTATCATTATGGAATGATTTCAAAGGTTACCTTTATGCATTTTATGAGGTTGAACAAACACTAGCAATGGTATTTTAAAAAATCACTGAAAAATACATGCTCAAAATGGTAAAATAAGATTTATCCCTGGAGTCTCTAACACCATTACTTTTCAGTGAGAAAATGAGTATATAAATTAGAGATAAATTTAGGGTCACAGGGAAAGCAAACAAACACTAAGCCCTGCTCAATTCAAATCTCTTTTCACCAAAATTTGTGAGTGCAGAAATTCTTTTGATTTTAATGTACCCAATAAATCTGAAGAATAGTACAAAAAATTGGACATTGCTACATCATCTATTTCTTCAGATACATTAGAAGGAAAGAGTTGAGATTCTAACACATAAATTAGAATTTCTTGTCAAAGTACTTTATGTCTTTACAGACAAATGCACTGGCAATCTCCTTGAGGTATCTATGACTTGATTATCTTTTATATTCACTCACACGAACTAAAGTCATTATGCAAAGGAAAAATGGAAATGTGTTATGTTTCTAATTTTAGCATGGCTATATCTCCAAATCTATATCAATGTCCCAGGGTTGCTTGGAGATTACAGATCTTCATTGTTAAGCATTGGTATTATTTTTAAAATAATAGGAAGCTAATCAAAATTCCATTTAAGAGGAGACAATTTGCATCAGAACTAGGAAACTCCATTCCACAAGGATAAAGTTTGTTGTTCTGAGAGCAAAGCAACTGTAACAAACATGCCTTACTGCCTATTATTGATTATATTTATACCCCTAGGAAATCAAGGGGGAAACTTCAGCCACTTTATTTTCTTCATCTTTGAGGAGAGTGAATCATCACTTTCTGTTTATGGTAGTGTTGAGTCCCAGTGCTAATATTTCCTTTTAGATCCAAATTCTCAAAGGTTAAATATCTATTTCTTTAGAGGAATCTTCTCAGTGTTGGACAGTGTCAACACAAATTTAATTTCTGCCTTCACAGCAGAATTGAGAACAGAAAGGAATATCATGGCAGGATAAAAAAATGTATATATACATATTCAATGGAATTTAAATTAACTTTCAATGCACACTCACATGTAAAAACACAAGATCAAAAAGCAAAGCTACATCACAGGGATAGGCTTACTTTGGATATGAATAAAATTAGATTTCAAGTTATGAATGTTATGAATAGTATTGGACACTCAAATTCACAGGCAAAAGTAAGAAAAAATAAAGCAAGTAAAGTAATATGTTGGCATATTCTTATGAAAACTTTACCCTTATGAAAAGTTTATTTCTATGGACTTTTTCAGATTTTAGCATGAATAATATCTCCCATCTTATTTAATGTATATAATTCTGAGAAGGTTAGCATATATATTAGAACAGTGTTTATGGAGTCATCAATAATATTACTTTTACTAACAGTTTATAAAGATAATCTGGAGATTTTTAACATAATTTCATTCTTTGAGAATTTATGCATCGAATTTATATCATAGTAACCTTCCACTTTTCATCTTAAGTTCTTTCAAATCCACCCACACCTCATCTCCCCACTGAAGCTTATTTTTTTGTATCCTTTGAATAAGTCCTCAAAAGTAATTGTGACTGGCCATATAATTTTCGGTATGGCTATCCACTGGAACATAATTGAGCTACCCAGAACCACACCCTTCAAGTAAACTGAACCTTCTCCTGTAGAAACCATCAACTGTCTATAATTCTTCAGTAATGGGTATGGACTAATGAATGACAATTAGGGAGAGTTAGTCGCTTGTTCATCCTGGCCACTGGGCTAGCTCAAACCTGAAACAATCACACAGAAACTGTATTAATTAAATCACTGCTGGGACCATTAGCTCTAGTTTCTTATTGGCTAACTCTTACATATAAATTTACATATGAATAAAAGCAACACAGACAGAAGGACCTCCCACACCAACTGACATTCCCACTCCATGGCAGAATGCCAACAGGCTTGATCTTATATAGGTGCTATTGAGGCAAGTAATACAGAAACAGTTTCTCTCCTCTCTTACTGAATGCAAGCTGATGAAAATCTTCCACCCTTTTCTACAGTGGAAGGAGTGATACTGAGTACCAGAGGATTCACAAGCCAAAAATGGAACATCTGTTAGCATTTTAAATATGATTTTTATAAATTTTTGATTTTTTTCATTTATTGGATCCTAATAAACCCAATAATTGATATGAAATACAGATTACAGAAGAGTCAAAATACATTTAGATTCTGTAATGTTGTTTTGTTTCATTTGTTTCTTTATCCAAATGATAATTCTACTTCTATATTTGAAAGTCATTTATGTTTTCAAAATGAAGTTGAATGTAAATTTAACATGTTTGTTTCTCTGAAAATTCCAATTGAAATTTAAGAGGAAATATAATTAATGATGTACAGTAGTTTCATATTCTTTTAGTTAAATAAATATTTGCCTTAGTTGACACATTAATGCTTACATTTTGAAGTATGACTTAATCACAATGTTATACAATTGCAATGGTAAACTGCTTTGTCAATACCTCAGCTAATTCCAGACTTTATAATATGTAAATAAGTAAATATCATTTTTCTACTCTTTAATGCTTGTATAAAGCTCTCAATGAGTCTTTTTATTTCTCCTTATCTTGGGAAATAGTATTAATGATTTTTAGAATCTTATTACAAAGACGCTTGCATGAAAATTATCCTTAAAAGGTTAAATAAGATAGAAATATATATTTAAAACACATTTGGGAAACAATTGCCTCATATTTTTTTTTCTCCTGACTTTTGTTTGCCTAGTCTTGTATAAAACCACCAAGAGCACAACTGCTATGCAGGCTGCTTTGTACCACCTATTTATTTGGTTGATGTTGGTTCAATAAACTAAATTTTGACCAAAAGTCCATGCTGCCTGAGTCAAAAATAGCAAACAATTTTTCACCTGATTCAGAATTCTCCTATTTCTGCCATGTCTCCAATATCAAGGCAGTCCATACATTCTACTTTACAATAACAAAATGCAGACAATTTTTTATTTCCTTTTGCTATTTTGAGGACAAGATCCTATGTGCCTTGTGTAGATTCAAACTCACAATGTAGCTAATGCGGATGAGAACTCCTGGCCCTCCACTCATCATGTCTAAGTGCTAAGATTACCTCTACTCTCTTGCCTGTTCATAGCATTTCATTTCCTTGTGAACTCTTTCAGGAAGTTACTACAGGGGCCTTAGTTTTAAGTTTCTTCTGAGATTTGATTACAAACTCAAGATTAGAGAAAAGACTTTCTCTGTGGGATTTCCAGGCTGAGAATTATCAAGTCCTGAAGGATGTATTGGTAAACTGGAGACCCAGAAGACTGATGACTAAAGTATAATCTGAGTTGAAGTAACACAGTTGAATTAAGTTTAGTATAAAATATGGAGTCTCAGAAACTTAGAAAGTATTCTTCAGTTAATGTCTGAAAATTAAAATTTGATGCTAATTTAATAATCAGTTAGGAAATATTGTCTTTCTGACAAGGGAAGCACATTTTATACTCGATTCACATTTTCTATTAATTGTTCAATGACCATCTAATTTAGACATCAGACAAATAATTTACAGGTACTTAAGATCCAATAGGCAACCTTACACAAAAACACCAACACTGAGATGTGCAGAATGCTGCTTCCCCACTTCTCTGGGTAGGTCGTGGTGCCCACAACATCAAACACAATCCTGCCACTTTTCATTCTTATTCACTGATAATCAATATTATCATGAATGTAGTAGAGCCTTTTGGATCTCCCCAGAAACTATACTCCATGTATCTGTGAGCCTTACCTCCCAGGGGAGCCAGGGTAACACTTAAACGATATGCTTATATTGATTCATTCTCTTGTCTTTTATTGTCTTTTCTATATTAAGTAAACTTTCTATAGATGTTTACTTAAGCTTACTCCCTTGGCCATGTTCTTACCGAGAAATAAACAAATTCCCCCGTCAGTAAATAATTTCAATTTTCCTATCCCTCTCTTACTATCAGTTTTACGATATATTACACTGTGTTTTATCCAAAAAGTATAGAATGCCCAGGCATTTAAAGAAATTTATTCATGCGATTCTCTTCCCTCTGAATCAAAAGAGTATAACCACAACTTTTTATTCTGCATAATTCTTTGGGAAATTACTTGCAAAAGATTTATATTCTCATCATAGCGTTGATTATTCTCCCTAATGTGGCCATACTTCAGTCAGATGAAGTAGACAGAACAAAAAAGGCATATATATGCACATATATATGTATACACACATATGTATGTATGTATGTATGTCTTATTTCTCCTGCCTTGTACTAGGATTTTGAATTATTCTCAGCTTCAGACACTACCTAAAACATTGGCTTTTCATGGTGTCTTACTATTCTTGCTGATGTGAGACAATATCTGACATTTTAAGTGAGGCAGGTTTATTTCAGCTGACATGGCAGCAGGAGCTTGGGACCCTGGTCCCATTACACTCCTCCCCCGGAAGCAGAGAGAGATGATTGTTAGCAATTGTTCCTTTATATGCAGACCAGAACACCAGCTGAGCTAACAGTGCTACTCATGGTCGAGGTTCTTCTCATTTCGATTAATATAATCTAGATAATCCTCAAAGGTATTTTAAAAAATCTTAATCTAAATAAACTCTGCTATGTGTGTTTCTTAGTTGATTCTAGATCATGTGGAGGTGAAAACTGAGGTTAAGTGTCCTAATGAAGCAGTGTTGTTGTCTTTAGAGTAGGAAAATTGCATCTCCTCTCCCAGGCCTCTGGTCTTTGGTTGTTGACAAGTTCTTTTACTTCCCAAGCTTATCCTGCAGATATTATAAGTTCTCTCATTTTATAATCATGTCAAATAATGTATTTTACTTAAACACACACACATGTACAGGCATACACACACATACACACATATAAACACACAAACTCACACACAATTTGTGCCTCCCCTCCAAAAAAAATCATATTGGAATCTTAACCCCTTTCCATTAAGATGGTGGTTTGAGAAAAGGTTTTTGGTGTGTGTCTAGTTAGGGATTTTATTGCTGCAAGAATACACCATTAACAAAGAGCAAGATGGTGAAGAAAGGGTTTATTTAGCTTATACTTCAAGATTGCTGTTCATCACTAAAGTCAGGACAGGAAGTCAAATAGAACAGGAATCTGGGTTCAGAGGCCATGGAAGAGTGCTGTCTATTAACTTGCTTCATATGGCTGCTCAGCCCACTTTCTTAAAGAAAGTAGGACTACCAGCCCAGGGATGGCACCACCCACAATGGGCTGAGCCTTCCCCCACTGATCAGTAATTGAGATAATGGTTTACAGCTAGATCTCATGGAGGCACTTCCTAAACTGAGGCTATTTCCTTCTTGATGAGTCTACTTTATGTCAAGTCAATACACAAAACCAGCAAGTACAGTACATAATCTTGTTTTAGAAGGAAGGGTATTCTGAATAGTTACCTCATAAAAGACAGTATTGTACAATTTTTGATTATACTGTGCAAAAACACCTGTCTAAGAACAAAGACATAGTACATTGTTAGACACTAAAAACACCATTGCTTTAGGCATGGACTTAGCCCATGACTATGAAAAAGAATTTTCTGTTATTGTAAAATCACTTGGTCTGTAGTAGAAGGTATATAGTAACCATAGAGATTAACAGGCTGGCAGTATCCCTATAATACATATCTAAATGTTTCTCACTGTATAAAGATGTCAACCACTTTAATAAAAAAGAGATGTAAGACTCAAGGTTTGTGCTTCAAATGGCCTGAACATGGTTTAAGTTTTTGAGTCTTAAGAAAGCACAGAAATATTTAAAAATATTGCTAGTGTAAATATTTCAGAAATAAGTTCATTAAACATGAAATAACCTAATGTATTTAGATGACTTTGAATAGGAAATCAAACATGAGTTTGTTATCTTCTTTATTCTTTTTTTAATTTAAATTGATTTCCAATTCTCAATTTCTTCCATGTTTCATGATATTTATGTGAAGAATAACAGTAGGAAACTTATAGAAAATATTGAAATTAATATTAGAAAAAAATAACAGATTGCATTGTACAAAAACTCCAGGCTGCTCCTAGGAACTAAGTGAAGCACTTAAGAAAATGTGTCCAGGCATCCAGGTCGTAAGTACACCAGATTATAAAGCATTCAGCTTTAACCATCAGCTGTTTAAGTGGCACTTCTAGCCCTGAGAGGCTACTGTGTTCTGCTCCATACCCCACTTTCTATTCTCAGGTCTCATGAGACAACGAATAAACCCTACTAGCTATAGCGTATTTGCTTTGGTATGAAAGGAAAGGAAAGGGCAGAAATTATGTGTGTTTTTGTTTTACTTCCAAAATGCATCCTTTTGTCAAAGTAGGCTGATGTTCTGCCTGTGGACATTACTGCACTATATCTTATTTCTTCAGCCTCATCATAGCAAGTTGCCTAAAGGATAGCAGCAAGAAAGCATGCCTACAGTATCTGAAACCCTCAAATCAAATTGTCAGGATACTAAGATTTGCCTATCTTGTTCAGGTGTCATGTAAGGCTGTTAAGTATTCTACCTAATGTTTTTACCTCATTGATTCATCTGGAATTTAAAAAATCTTTCAGGATAAAGAAAATGCATCCAACAAGAGAAAAAAAGAAGAGCACATGCGTGAGAGAGATGGTAACCTAATTTTTCTTGTGCTTCAATGGAAATATTCTCATGGAACCAACTGTTCTAGTTTCGTATCAGTTGCTGTGATAAAATATCCTGGCCAAAAGAGCAACATAATGGAGAAAAAGGGGTGATTTGCTTTAAAATTCCAAGATATAAAACCTATCGAGACCAAGGTCAAGTGGCTAGTCCAATCAAGAGCAGAAAGAAATCAGTACCCTCTCTTCTCATCCCATCCCAGCTTCCCTTCCCCAGCACCGTTCTACATCTGCAGGGTCAAAGATTCCCTAACTCAGCCTGCTTCAGGAATGGGGTCTGGGGTCAAAGTGTCAAGGGAAATTGTTGCAGGAGTTTCTTTGTCCCACTGAGCCTGCAACCAGCAAGGGTGCCCTTTAGTCTGCAAGGTCCCTGGCTAGCAAGTGGCCCGGATCCTGGACCAGAAGATCTCTCCTTCCGGAGGGGTCTTGTCTCTGGCCAGCAAGCAGCCTAGATCCTGTTCCAGAAGATCCGTCCTTCAGGAGGGCATTTGAACGAAGAGATGGACAGACGCCAATACAAGAATTCCTCCAACAATCTGAAAAACAACATGACAACAGCAGAATCCAGCGAGCATACAATAGGAAGACTTGAACACCCTAATACAGAAGAAGTAGAAACAATTGACATTATGAAAGTGATAGAAGCCCTTAAAGAGGATATGAAAAACTCCCT
>LOJH01040523.1:2853-14598 GCA_001685095.1 Ellobius talpinus
AAGAAGCTGATTTGGCCAATAGCCAGGCAAAATAGAGCCAGGTGGGAAATCCAAGCAAAGATAAAGAGAAAAAGTAGGCGGAGTCAGCGAGAAGCCAGCAGCTGCCGAGGAAGCAAGATGTGAGGTAACAAGCCATGAGCCACTTGGTAAAATATAGAATAATAGAAACGGGTTAATTTAAGCTGTAAGAACTAGTTAATAAGAAGCCTGAGCTAATAGGCCAAACAGTTTGTAATTAATATTAAGCCTCAAAGTGGGTATTCAGGACCTGGTGGGCAGGAGAGAGACCTCCTGTTACAGTCATGGTATTTTGTTTCAGAAATATAAACCCTAGCTAAGATGCCCATATAAGGTACTAGTGTTGTTCCATGTAAAGAACCATAATTCAGTGTGTTCCACGGTGCCTCTCTGCCAAAATTCAAGTGGCTGTTTACCCTGGTGTTTGTTGAGGATTTTCTGTTGTGTCTCCTTGGACCTGTGTCTGTCTTGTGCCAACATCAGCACCACATGGCTCTTTAGTCGTGTGCCTTGTCAAAAGACAAACCTACACATTGAGCTTGAGGATGTAACAGGCTCTTATTGGCATTTCCAGCATCGATGGTGGGGATGAATGAAGCTATTCTATTTCATATGGCCCTGACTTTTTAACAATATTATTTCCTTTCCTTTATTTCTTTCTAAGCTTCTGTCTAGGTATATAATGTACATGTAACCACATCCTCCATGCTCTCCCCTTTCACCCCTGCTCCATTACACAGCTTCCGTTCCACTTTCATGTTATATGTGCATGTATGATTTTATGGGACTTTATGATATCTATCATGAATAAGAAAATGTGTGATATTTGCCTGAAACTGGTTTTATTCCCTTGACATGGCTATCTCCAGCTGCATCCACTTTTCTGTGTATGACATGAATGTTGGTGGACAAGGAGAATTCTGTTGTGTATACGTAGCACATTTTCTTTTCCTAGCTATCACAGCTTCAATAAACCCTGGTGTATAGGTGCCTCTGTGGTGTGTTGACTCAAGAGACTCTGTTTTAAATATATGTATATCATCTAGGGCTGGAATGCAGCTCAGTGGTAGAGCCCTTCCTGATATGCACTAGATACAAGATTTGATATCTAGAAAGCAAAAATAAGGTCTCAGTCATCAAAGGCTGAGGATGTCCAACCTGAAAGACCCAGAGCCAGGCAAGCTCCAGATAAGATGTTTTCAGGCTTTGAAATGATTGCATATGAGATATCTTGGGACTAACACTTGCAGAGCTGAAAGCCACCTATGTAGCATGTGCTTTACATATATGCCATCAGGTAATTTATAGAAAGTGTTTCATCATTCAGTACATGAGACAGTTTTACACATGAGGTCAGGAGTGATATTTTCCTCTTGTGATATCAAGACAGATTAGAACTCAAGGAGTTTTGGATTTGGAATCATTTCAGATTCTGGACTTTTGAACTGCTTAACTTGTAGCCTAATCAGATTTTTCTTGTTCTTTTGCCACAGCTAATGTTCAGGTCTTTCCTGTCTGGTAGCTCCCTGGAGAAAGACCTGTACGGAGCACGCTCTGTGCTAAGTTGTGTCGTCTTCAAACAGGTGAGTGTGTAGGGAGAGGAACAGAGTCACTAGAAACTGAGGCCCTCCGTGGAGCTGAGGTCTCACAGGGTAGAGAGAGGTACAGAGTCACTAGAAACTGAGGCCCTACATGGAGCTGAGGTCTCACAGGATAGAGAGAGGTGCAGAGTCACTAGAAACTGAGGCCCTCTGTGGAGCTGAGGTCTCACAGGGTAGAGAGAGGTGCAGAGTCACTAGAAACTGAGGCCCTCCGTGGAGCTGAGATCTCATAGCGGGTCTATTTTTGAGCCTAAATCTGAAAGCAGGAGTTCACAGTTGTCAGCCTCAGAGGAGAGATTCTGTCACAGGGAAAGACATATAGAGGCAAAAACAAAGACGGCCAGTAATAGAAACCCTCATAAAGGCAAAGGAACAAAGGATCCTTTGAAAGAGATTATTCTAGAACAATTCACCTCAATGTATGTGGCCTGGCCCCAGGAACCACTAATTGAAAACCAGAATTACAGTGTAGTTTATTTGGGACTAACTGACCCTGGCTGGCAACAAGGCCATGCGAGTCCCTCTGACTTGAGCCAGGAGTAGGGGCTTGTGGGACAATCAGGGCAAAGGCAACTACATGTGAGTTGGATGAACTGGTTCATCCTGGTTAGCATCAAGGACCTTAGGCAGTTCCTGGAGTTTAGGAACCTGGTCTTATTGCAAAACTCTGAAAACAACTCTGATGATTTTGTTTATTTATAGTTTGCTGGAAAGCCATGGAGGGACAACTACTAGCGTTCCTTTGGCAGTCATGGAGGTTACACTCAAGATGGCTGTCATCATGTCCACTTGTATCCCTGCCAGAGTCTGAAAGCAGAGGGTCCTGCCTATGTAGGAGCCATTGTGGGCCAGCTACAGACGGGACACTTTCCACCCCAGTTTACCATGTCCCCAGCATGTCTTTTGTAGACCTGTGGATTTCAGACTCACAAGCTCCAATAGCTAGGGTCTCAGCTGTTGGCTCCAGGGCACATTTCATTTGTGTCTGAATGTTTGCCAGTAAGGAGAGCTTTATCTTAAGGGTACTGTTAAATAGCTTCAGTTCTCTTACTGTAATATGGGGGTGTTCGTGTGTGTAAGAGTGTATCTGTGTCTGTGTGTCTATGTCAGTGCAGGCAGATACACACATGTGTACCAGTGTACCTCCTTCTGTACATGAGTGCAGAGGTCAGAGGTCAACCTTGGGTGTTGTCCCTAGGGCACTTTCCATCTTGTTTTAAATTTATTTATCTGTGTGTGGGGGGGTATGAATGTGATTGTGTGTGGGGGTATGAATGTGATTGTGTGTGTATGTATCCAGACACATATATACATCACAGTGTGGTAGTCTGGATGAGAATGGCCACCATAGGCTCAAAGATCTGAATGTTTGGTCACCAGGGAGTGACACTATTTGAAAGGACTAGGAAGTGAGGCATTGTTGGAGTGTGTCACTTGGGTTGGGATTTGAGGTTTCAAAAGATCAAACCAGGCCCAGTCTCTCTCCCTTCTGCCTGTGAATCCAGATGTAGAATCAACTCTCAGTTCCTTTTCCAGACCCATGTCTTCCTCCGTGGTGCCTCCATGTTCCCTGCCATGGTTAAAATTAACAAAATCTCTGAAACCACAAGCAAGCCCCAACTAAATGCTTTCTTTTATGAGTTGCCTTGGTCAGGTGTCTCTTCACAGCAATAGAACAGTAATGAAGACACACAGTGAACATGTGGTTAGAGACAATTGCCAGGGATCCGTTCTCTCCCTTCACTGTGGGCTCTGGGGATCAAACTCAGTTGTTCAATACTTTTAACCACTGAGCCATTTCACCAGCCCAATCTTGATTTTCTAAACAGGGTCTTCACTATTCTGGAACTCACCCACCAGAATGGGCTAGCTGGCCAACAAGCCCTGGGGACCAGCCAGTCTCTATCTCCCCAGCACTGAGACTGCAGGCGTACGTCATAATGCAAGCTTTTTACATCAGTTCTGGGGACCAAGCTCAGGTCCTCATGCTTGCATGGTGTGATGGCAATTCTTGGTCATCAACTTGACTACATCAGGAATCAACTAAAAATGCAAGCTCCTGGGCACATCTGTGAGGGATTTTTAATTAACTGGATCATTTGAAGTCAGAAGACCCACCTGAAATCTGGGCCATCACACCTTCTTGGGGCAACCTATAAAAAGAAAGGAGAAAGAGATCTATGTTCCTTGCCTAATGCCCTCATTCTTCCTAGCAAGTTCCTTACTTAACTAGCATTAGAGCCTACTTCTTTAGAATTCCAACAAAGAATCTTGGACTTTCCATCAGGAGACAGCCACTGTTAGACTACTTTGACCACAACCTGTAAACTACTCTAATAAATTCTGTGTGTGTGTGTGTGTGTGTGTGTTTGGTGTGTGTGTGCATGCATTAGTGAGGGCACTCTAGAGGAACAGAACTTATAGAATGAGTGTATATATAACATACTCATATATATGTGTATATATATGTATAAGATATATATTTATCTTAGTTACTGTTCTATTGCTGTGAAGAGACACCATGACTAAGGCAAATTTGATAAAAGCAAGTGCCAGGGTCCAGCCTCAGCTCAGGTTCAGGTCCTGAGATGGGGAAGGAAAAATTCTGACCACCAGGTGAACTGCACTCAATTGGCCCAAATGGCTCGAGTTGTCTTTATTTATACTTTAACAGATTTTTTTCTAATAGGCTTACATATACAGTTTTATTATTGGCTCTAGTTTTTGACTTTTAAGAAATATTTCATAATCATTATAAAAGCCCCCATTGTTCCTCTTCATGCTTCCCCAAATACACTTTCCCACCCTGACATAACCTTATTCTAGACAGAGAGTTCAGCATTTTTGCAAGCTTAACTAAATATTGAGGCAGACACACCCTGCTCTCACAGCGCTTATATCAGCTTGGCAGCTCCTTGGGGTTTTAAAGTTAAAATAGACATGGGTGCAATGCTTTAAGGACAGCGATATTCAAACCCAAACAATTATTTCAAGCCTCTAAGATACACTTTTATACAGTTCCCTTTCCTACAAGAGGGTCCATGTCTCCATCTCTCTATAAGGCAGACCTTGACAAGGCACTCTTTTCCCATCCACTAGACCACACTTCTCCCACCAATATGAGCTCCTGTGTGTGGTAAAGATGGATCTCACCATCCCATATTTTACATTGCATTTTTCCCATTGGATCATTCTAGATCCTATCATTGATTCTATATGCTTGGTGTCCAGCGAAATTACTGTCAACAGTTGGCATTGTGCGTATTCCTGAGGTTTTTCTCCGATTCTGTACATGCCCTACTCTCCTTTCCAGAACTGTGAGACAGTTAATGCTCCAAGTGTTGTTTTCTCATATATACCTAATGGTCTCTATTAAGTCAGAAAAGTACCCAGGATTAAGCATTGTGGTTAGTAATTCCAGATAAGATTTTTTTTGAGAAACATTAGCTCCCTGTTGAATCTTAGGGGAAAATGAGAAAGAGCAGAATTTCCAGGGGAAATCACAGCTGTTGCACATTTGACAGACAATGTAAAACTAAAAACCACCCAAAGAATCAACAATGTAAGGAGAGAGAAAAGAGCCTGCGAGCTGCACGAATTCTGTAAATTCCTACACTGTCCTTGCCAAGTGAGAATCCATTTCCATGGGTGCCTTGCCCTGAGGAAAGCCCCCCAAGACTAGGCTGCATAGCTCCCAACAAGAAAGCATTTAATTGAGGCTGGCTTACAGCTTCAGAGGCTTAACCCATTATCATCATGGCAGGCAGGCACAGTGCTGGAGAAACAGCCGAGAGTGCTGTATCTTGATCTGCTAACAGAGAGGAAGAGACTCTGGGTCTGTACATGCTTTTAAAACCTCAAAGCCTGCCACCCCTACCAAGGCCACACTTTCTAATTTTCCTAATCCTTTCAAACAGTTCCATTCCCTGGTGACTAAGCATTCAAACATATGAGCTTATGGATGACATTCTTATTAAAATCACCACCCACAGAAAGGGGCTTTATTAGAACGGCGTACGAGCTGTGGTCCATTTAGTCCAACAATGGTTGTGTCTATTAATGGAAAGCCCAAGGATCCAGTAGTGTTCAATGCACAAGGCTGAATGTCTCAGCTGGTCTTCAGTATATGCTGGAATCCCAAAGAAGTAGGCTCTAATATCAGGAAAGGAGTGGACTTGCCAGTTAGAGCGAGAGCAAGCAGGTGGAGAGCAAGCTTTTTTCTCCCATGTCCGTATTATATAGGCTGCCAGCAGAAGGTGGGGTCCAGATTCAAGGTGAATCTTCCCATCTCAAAAGATCTGGGTTTAAAGGTATATCTTCCTACCTCAAAGATCTGGATCAGATGATTTAATTAAGAAAACATCACTTACAGGAGTTCACAGTGGCTTGGTTTTTGGTTAATTCCAATTGTAACCAAGTTCATAACCAATAACAGCCACTACAATATTCATTCTGTTAGTTCTGCTTCTCCAGAGAACACCAACTAATACACACTGTGAGCACTTTACCAGAGCTGAGCCATCTTCCCTAGATCCAAGGTTCTATTAAAACTTCTCTAAGACTAGATATATAAACATAACAGAAAAACAGAGGGTAGAGGTTTTGTGTTTTCCCATGAATGATTCTACAATGCCCTTTGGTGTTCAGCCTCCCAGATTTAGCCAACATGGCGGTATGGGACTAAGTCAGCACTGCCTGAGCTCCCAGGAAACTGAACGATTGGCTGTTACCCAACTTTCCAGCTCCTTCTTGCTCTCTTGTGGTCCATAGCCAGGTCTGAGGCAGCCTGGGAGTACAGGGTCCTCTCTGGAGAGCTCATCTCAGTGCTCCCTGTGAAGGGTGAGGCCATAGCCTGTGTGTGCAGAAGGCTGAAGTCCAGAGAATGGCACATACTGGGTGGGACTGAGCTTGGCAGTCCGTGTGCTGGCTGCTTCTCTCCAGGGCTTGCACAAAGGGTAAGCAGCAGTTCTGAGCTCTCATGATAGTTCTTATACTAAGTATATGCTTCTCATGCATGCAATAACTATGGTCACAGCTGGTTTGTTTTTCCAGACAAGGATTCACTATTGCAGAGAAAATGAGCAGAAGTTCCTGTCCCAGCGAATGCATGGACCAGAAGCAGGGCTTGGACCTGTGCCCAAGATGTTTTTATAGAAATCCTATTGCTACGTTTCAAAGGTTTCTTTTATGTCTTTTGTAAGAAAAGTTTCATTTCTTAGGAACTAAGTTGTAACAGGCCTCCAGACCTTAGCAAGACTGACACCATGTTAGAGACATCATCCTGATATTTAACGATGTATAAACCCAGCAAATAGGCCCAACGCCTGTCAAGACAACAGAAAAAAAAAGAGCTAGTCCATAGTTCTTGGAAAGTCCCTGACTGACTGTGCCTTGGTTTCTGTAGATCTGCTTCTGGCTAACTGAAGTGTGACAATCATGACATGAGTTTTGTGCATGAAAAACAAAGAGCTGTAAGGCTCAGGGCTGTGTGATTTAGGCAATTGCTCATGCAACTGTTGGCTGGTAGTACAGACTTTCCTTTGGACTTTAAGAGTGTCCTTGTGGTGGTCTCCTGTGTGCTTACCACACCACAAAGAGTGCTGACCCTTATTGCTCTGAAATTTTCCTAGCAAGCAATTGGCCTACTTCTAGAAGAAGTGCTTGTTATGTAACACAGATTCCTGGGGGAATCCCAGGGGGATCTCCAGCTCCTGGAAGAGTTCTTGCTGAGTTGGCCAGAAGTAGAGCTAAATGTTGCTCCCGTTGGAACAAAAAGATGCATGTGATTTATGCACAAACCAAGATAGCTATCCTAGGCAAGCTTATCTGAGTGCCCCTTGAGGACCCTGTAGGATAAGCCAGGCATAGAAGGCTCCTTACTGAAGTACCCAGGTATTAGAACCACAACTGGTCTTGCTGAACACAGGCTTTAGGGAAGAATGTACCCTCATGACCAAACTAAGGCTCTTCTTGAGATAAACCAGGCAGTGGGTACCTTGCCCTCAAGTCCTCTGCCCTTCCATCTAACCCTCAGTTCCTGCTGTCTTGTCTGATAGCTTGATTCTCTGCCTATGCCCTTAGCTCTGTGACCAGCAGCTTAAATTGTGGTCAAACAAAACAGAGCAGGCACCTGTCCCTGCTGGGTGCATGATGCTCCCCTGAGCCAAGAACTGATGCAGCTCATAGATTTTCCTTCCTGAATATACACTTCTCAGTTACCTGGGACCCAAGAATATTCCATGCAAAATTCAGGCATCTCACTTCCTGCCTCCGTAAAATCTTCCTCCTTTGCCAAAGGACTTCGGATGCCCCAGGGTGCTCTGGGGTTCAGCAGGGAACTGACAAGCTTAATTAACTGTTTTTAGTTAGCAGGGATGCTTGGGGAGCTCAGGAGCCCTGGCGCAGCAAGACTGGCCTGTGTGTGACCTGCTGAGCATGAGAAGGCTCAGACTATCAGGCTGCAGCAAGCAGTGAGTACAACCTCTTCTCAGCCATCCTCCTGCCTTCAGATTTGCCCTACCTGTGCTGCATCTCCAAAACAAAGTAACAAACTTAAAAATAACACTTATGGTAGTGAAGAGAATCTGAAACCAAGTATGTGTTTTTCTCAGAGCTTGTGTTTAAATGCACATCATGTTCTGAAAAATGAAAATACGTGTAAGAAGTGAAAATCACCTGTAACTGTGCAGTTCTGGGTCAATCTTACGTCCATGAGGGCTTTTAATGGCTTCCAAAAACATGAACATATGAACATATGTGCATATGAACACATTCATAACTAAGCTCTGGATTAGTCAAGGTTTTCTAAAGAGACAGAATAGATAAAATGAATGCATAGTAAAGCGGTTTTTTAAATTGACTTACATAATAGAGTCTGGAGAGTCCAGCAATGGCTGTCTGCACACTGAAGAAGTTTAGGAGCCAGTAGCTACTCAGTTCGGGAGGCTGGAGGCCTCTGAATACCAGTCTGGTGTTGAAGGCCTAGCGTATTCCTGGAGAGGCACTGGTCAACTGTCTCTGATGGAAGCCTGAAGCACTGGGTTCTGACACCACTGAAAGAATATAACAGCTGTGGAGGCAACAGTAAGCTACAGGAGCTTAGAAACGGAGTAGATGGACTTGCTTGTGAGATTCAATGCAGTGTTTTACTGCAGATCTTATATCTGGGCTTCCACCAAAAGATGCCACCCTCCCTTTGCGTGGGTCTTCCTATGCTAGAGAACCTGATCAGAAAAATCTTTCACAGGTGTGCCTAGCAACTGTATCCTCAAGTTGATTCTAGATCTTATCAAATTGACAACCAAGATTAACCAACACAAGTCTCCTCTCTCTCTCTCTCTCTCGTGTGTGTGTACCCAGAGTTCCAAGTCACACTGCTAGTGAGTAGATTTCATTTTCATCGAGAAGATTTTTAGGCCTGACTTCAGGTAATTCTAGCTATCACACAACTACCCAGTAATCTTTAAAACCAACCACACAACAGTTTCCAGTTCCCTTTCAGCCAGCACTGGGTACCACTTGTGTGTTTGGAGTATTTCTCAAATGTCCTCCAATATGTGTCATTCATGCGGAGAAGCATGTTTCTCACCGTGGTGAGAACCTGTGTTGCACAAAGAAGTGGGGGTTCTGGGTAGGGCTGGTGCTTTCTGCTGGGTCCCTCTGGAGAAGCCAGTCTTTGTTTCTCAAGAGGGAAAGAACAGAAAGAAGGGAGGCCTCCAATTGCTCAGAGGGTCAGACCAGTTTTCCTGGGCGCTGATCAGTCTACTGCTTAAGGGAAAGGTTCCCAGGTCTCCCTGCTTGGTGTGCCTGGGTCTCACTAAATTTCATCCTTGTGACCCCAGCAGAAGGAAGTCTGCCAGTGGGCATCCTCCTTCTGCTTCCTATCTGTCTCCCTGGGGAACGATGGGTTAAAGTATCAATGGCTACACCTGAAAGTTCCCTTCCAGAAGGTTCCACAGGTGACCTGCATCTATGAGTCCTGGGTGTCCCAAACTCAATTTTTCACATGATACATTTTAAAAATAGATTTTTACAGAGGATGGGATGGAGTACCTGGGACCTCTGACTTCTGACCAATTAATGATTTTTCTTATTCAAGTTATTTATGAGATAGCAGCATCCTCCTCCTTTAGTTCCTTATTTTGTTGGTGCCTTAGATACATGCTTCTCTCAACTTCACCCCCTCTTCCCCTCCTCCCCCATGTCCGCCTCTGATCACTGTTTTTGCTGGAGCTTTTACTTTTCAGTTCCCAGGATGATTATTCCTATATACTTCACAGCTATTCAAGGCTGTCGACTCTAATGCAAATCATCACATTCAAATCTTATATGTGTGGAAGACTCACAGATTATATTTCAAAGCAAAACAGCATCCTGTGTGCTTTGTCAAGACGGGGTTTAATTAAATCTTGCAGATAAATGACTGGCAATTTGTTACCTTACACGTTTTCTCCATCATATATTGCCTGCCCTTCTACTCTCTGCTCTCGGCCTCCCATTCCCACCTAGGTCTGTGGCTCCTGTGAAGCCATCCTCCAGGCTCCTCGGGGTTACCCTACATCTTCCAGCACCTTTTCCTTTTGGCTACCTCCCTTGTGTTCCACCTACACATTCATAACCTGACTTTTTAGTATTTATCTTGTGCAACCGACTAGCTTTTACGTGTCCTAAGATTGAGGAACTCATTATCTATCTCCAGGCTATGTGTATGTCAGTTGTGTTTGGACGCTGGGAACATGTGGGGGTGTATAATACAATAAGCACTCAAAATGCTTTTGACTAATAAATGTTGGGTGACATGTAGACATGCTGGCACCAAGCAAGGAGCAACTACTGGCCACCTCCTGCCCATCAGTGAGGTGAGTGGCCATCAGTAGAAGCGGCGGCCAGTTGTAAATAACCTCAGAACACAGATGCACCGGTCTGTCAGTCCCACCAAGGCTTGATGGAAAACACGGTATTTTCTGAAGTCTCTGAGCTCTTTACCCTTGGTGAACTGTTCCTTTGTTCCATGGGTACCAAGCTTTGATCCTCACAGTCAGACATAGAGGTCTGAGAAAGCTCTCAGCATAGCCAAGACTGGATTTCCCATTCCCGGGCCTTCACTGGGAATTTTGAGAAGTAGTCCAGAGTGGCCCCAGGTCTGTCTACTCAGTAAGCGCTCTCTGGCTTCTGTCTGCGGGCCACACTGTAGATGCTGATGGAGCCTGATTCTTACAGGCCTGGAAGTGATGCTGCAGAGGTAGGCAGGCGGCCTGGAGCCTGCCTGGAGTCTCCTGGGTCTGAAGCCAGGATGATGGTGAAGGTTGTGCTAGGCACCAGCTCTGCTGAGGTTTGCTATGTCGCTGTAATTGCAGGGTGAGTGCAGCAGCACTCCTCATTGTAAATAAAGCGGTTGGAGCCCACTACGAGGCAATTGTTTCCCATTAGGGAAATGCTAGGTTTCCCATAAACAAGGAGCTGAAATAACACAACATATAATTCCTATCGCCTCAATGGAACCGCACCCCCAAGCCCAAACCCTGCTCTGTGGTAAGCCAGGTCCTCAGACCTGCAAGGATCTCCCCATGCTTCTGAGAATTTGTCTGTCTTCCCAGAAAACCAAGGTGAGCAAAGGCCTCACCTCTGTTCTCATGAATCAGTCCCCAGATGCTGAGACAGGAGAAGGCTTTGCTCTCCATGTGGCAAAAGAAGCTGACGTTTACCATCTTCTTACATTCTATCACCTAAGCCTCTTTCAAAAAAATTTAAAGGTTATTTTATTTTATTTTATATGTATGTGTGTTTTGCCTGCATGTATGTATGTGTTCTATGCCTATGCCTGGTGCCTGTGGAGGCCAGAGGAGAACTTGGATCCCCTCAAACAGTTACAAACGGTTGTAGGCCACCATGTGGGTGCTTAGAATATAACCCAAGTCCTCTGTAAAAGCAGTCAGTGCTCTTAACTGGTGAACTATGTCTCCAGCCTTTATACCTCTTTTTATATAGCAATTTTATTAATTCTTTGAGAATTTTATATGTTGCATATGATGCATTTTGCTCCTATTCATCTCTAGCTCCTCCCTCTAACTCCTCCCTCTAACTCCTCCCTCTAACTGCTCTCTCTAACTCCTCCCTCTAACTGCTC
>LOJH01040526.1:0-10924 GCA_001685095.1 Ellobius talpinus
CTGGAGGAGGCACTGCAGGACAGCCCCCAGGTACCGCCGGGGAGGTCGGGGCCTCGCAGTCCGCCTCCTGGGGGTTAGGACGGGAAAGTTTTTAAAAAGTCTGGTGCAGGAGATGCCAGCGCTGTGCGCACAGGCACTGCTGGTACCACCGATTCCAAGAGAACTGATGAATGCAGGGGCCGGAATGGGAAGCAGAGAAAACCTGGAACCGTCGACCCAGGCCTGCCTTTGACACTTTTTCCAGTGGTGAAGAGAAAATTAACGTTGGCCTCATTTGAGCCCGGGTGGTGGTGGTGGTGTGTGTGTGTGTGTCCGTCCGTCCGTATCCGGGTGGGGTGGACTTCGTTAGCATCGTGGAGATGTGAATCAAGTCGTTTGAGCTGGAGAGTGAAAACTGGCAGGCAGAGCAGAGTGTCGTTGCTTCAGAATTCAGCACGCCTTTCTCCAGGGAGCTACTGTTCCTGTAACCTCCTGCCCTCTTCCTAGCTTTTCAGATACAGCATCCCTAGGTTAGTTAAATAAATACGTTTATTCCCTGGCGTCTCTGTCCCTAAAAAGTTAGAAAGGATTAAGCAGTTCTTTCACAGTTTCTCCCCTCCGTCTGGTCTCCTTCCCTTTTTCCTCCTGAGTGAATTTCGCCTCCCAGATGGGAGTTTTGACGGACTCACCTGCGTTTCTGCGCCTCTCCCTTGTAGGATAAATCAAAAGGGCAGTGTGCACCTGTATCCTGAGCTCGTTTCTTTGTGATTGTCCTCGTGTAGACAAGGAAGGATGTGTAAGTAAGTTGTAATTATTATTCCCAGTACTTGGTTTTTGATATACAGTCTTACTAAGTAGCCATCCATAGCTGGCCTGAAACTTGCTGTGGAGACCAGGCCAGCCTTGAACTCATGTCTTGAGTGCTGAGATTACAGGTGGGTTCTCTCATGCCCAGTCTAATTTTTTTTATTGATTTGTTTGGGTTTTTTTGTTGTTTGCTTTTTATAGATTGGGATCTATCATGCTAACTTTTGACGGCCTCTTTGTACAGCGCCTGCTGTCAGGTGTTTGGTTTGGACCACAGCCTGTGTTGGAAGAGGCATTTCAGTCTTCCTCACCCGCTGTAAGAATCTAAACTTGAGCAGATGGAAGACATGATCATCATGGTTAGGAATAGGGATCTCCATTCGCTTTGTATTCCAGGACACTGAAGGTCAACCATAGACTGCTTTCATAGCCAGCCGTGGTGATGGCTGAGCCAGGGTAGTGTTCTAGGGGGTGCTCTGTTTCTGAGTGGCATGAAGGATGCATTCGGTTTCGGGAGACACAGAAAGACACCAGCAACAAGTCTGGAGACCTGGGTTGCAGTTCTGGCTCTAGTCACTAGCTCAGTTTTCTCATCTGCAGAAACTACAGAAGACAAGGGACATGGAGCCGATGGTCTTGAAGGTGGTGGAGCAGTTTAAAATTATAACCTATCGACGTGATCTACAACTTTGAGCTGGGGGGGGCGATGTTTAGAGACATTGTCATTCTTATCTGGCATTCTTTTTAATTTTTTAAGCACTTTTTTCTTTAGTAAAGGTTTATTAGATAGTTGGCTTCCGTGCAAAGTTATAAAGTCCTTATTTAATTTGGCCACTTGTTTTGTTGACTTTCTTGTAAGGAATATTTTTTTATTCCTTAATAATTTGGTATACTTACACAGTGCATCTTTATCATACTCCTCTCCCCCTCCCCTTTCTCAGACACCCCCTCCTGCCTGTTTCCCACCCATTTTCCTGTCCTCCCCCCATAACATACAAAATCTAATGACTGCTTTCCTCATATGCTTGGGTGTGTCTGGCCGTCCAGTGGAACCAGGGTGACCTCCCAGCAGCCACACCCCCAAAGAAAACTGACTGTCCCCTCCCAGAAACCATCAGCAGCCAGCTTCTCAGCTGAGGGCGGGGCCTCTGGGTGCCTCCATTTGATGCTGGAATGTTGGCTGGCGTTACCTTGTGCAGGTGAGCACATCGCTATGAGTTCATGAGCTGGAGGGCCGAGTCGTGTCCAGAAGAAGCAATTCCACAGCACTACCCCTCATTCTCTCCACCACCCCCCCTTGCAACGTTTCCTGATCCTTCCTATTAGATGTGTGTGGATGTGGGTGTGCTTATGTGGAGGTCGGAGTCCAGTTTGTGGAAATCAGTTCTCTCCTTCCACGACGTGGGTTCCAAGGATTGATTGCAGGTCGTTAGACTTGGTGACAAGTGCCCGTGCACGTTGAGCCACCCGCAGGAATCTGTCATTGCTGTTGAGCCTGGTTCTCTCCGCTCCGGGCTTCCGAGTGTGGCTGCTGTGTGGGAGAGAGGCTAACTTTAGGCGTCTTTCGCGGTCCTCAGAGCTTGGCTGTTGCTGGTTTCTGTGTGGCACGTGCAGGATGGCAGCTCTCCTCTCAGGCGACCCAGAGGCGTGGAACCGGGTAGCGCAGAAACCATTTCTTTCTTTTTATGTGAAAGAATTAAACAGGAGCAAATGCCTAGAATTCTAGATTGTCCAACCTCTTGGCTTCTGGGGGCTCCATTCTCATCTCCAAAGTTTACACTGGAGAGTTACAAAAAAAATTTGCAAAAATCTGAATGAGTTAAGAATGCTTGTAATTTTGCATTGAGTTGCATTCATATCTCTCTTGGGTTATGGGTTGAACATGCCTGGTCTGGATCGTACATGGTATGTGCCAGGCAATACATGCTTTTCATTCATGCACTTGGTCTTTCCAACAGTCTTGAGATCACTTAGTAAGATGGAGGAGGGGCAGAGAGAAACCAAATGTGTACCCTAAAGAAATGCAGGCAGCAGGAGTAAAGGGTTTTGCTTTTGTGGTGCAGGAGAGTGAACCGGTCCTTAGCGTGCCAGCCTGGCGGACTGTTTAAGTTAGACCTGTTCCCTAGCACCTGGGTTTCCTGTGGCGCAAAATATTGATTCACACGGAGAGGAAAAAGATACTGAGATCCCATGAGCTGTTTGTTTCTTCTTGGTGGAGGCGGAAGAGTTAGGAGGTTGCTTGGGTAACCTGGTTACACAGGACTTAGTGAATACGAAGCTTTTGTATTTGAACCTAATTGCCCCAAGCGCTGCATAGAAGTTGATGGGTCTTGGACATGACTGTTCGATTCTTCTTCCTCATTGTGCAGGTTTGCACGCTGTATTGCAAAATTAGTATTCGTGTATGCTTTCTGCTGATCACTGGTGTGTGAGTATTTGGAGGGCAAAGAGATGAGTCCCCATCCCTGTCTGTGAGCCTTTGCCTGGCTGGCCAGGCTCTGGTAACTGCTGGAAACATGACCATCAACTAGATAGGCGTATCTGCCCTTGACTGGCTACGGGCTGTTCCTGGGGCAGATAAGCGGCTGTTCCAGGACAGTGTGAGTCCTGCTGTAATAGATAGGGACAGAGGCACAGCCCAGACCCTCAGCAGCACATCCTGCACCCTTCTTTAGGGTCTTACTCTCATGTTGTATGCGACACGACTTCTCAGTGAGGTGGGATGCTTCATCCCTTGGTGTTGTGGGTTGAGCTTTGTTTCTTTGGCAGTAGGCATGGCGGAAACAGAGAGATGAAAGACTTGGTTCTGAGGTCATGCTGTGGCCCAGCTGGGCGCAGTCCTCCTCAGCAATCAGAGCATTCTTTATCTCAGTGAGATGCTTACAAACACGCCCGGTTTTGTGTGGCTTTATTGTAGAGGGAGTTTGTCCCATAGCTCTGCATACAGCACATTTTTCCATTCAGTCGTCTTGGTTCTGTTAAGATGTTTCTCTCCCTACACCAAATTAGGGGGATAAACATCTTTGTTTAACTTACATTTTAAAGAAACAAAGTCTGGGTGCTATTGAAATTGGGCGCTTACACAATTGTGTGCTATTGAGAATGTCAGGGCTGTTTGATTAGGTAACACCCGGATGTTTAGGGTAAAGGAATGCTGTGGAGCTGAGGCCAGGCCCATGGAGTGCTTGGTCTTGCTTGTGCGGCTGCAGATATTCCCCTAGAATGTAGGCTAGCAGAAAGGATGGAGTCAGACCCTGAGCTTGCCACTTACCGGGGCTTTTATTCAGCCTCTGTGCCTTGGTGTGCATGCGCATAACGTGAGAATGAAAACAAGCTCCTCAGTTGAGCTGTTCTGAAGAGTAAACAGCATATATCAAACGTGGCTCCCTAACTGAGTGACGACACCATCTGCACACAGTGCACACCCCTGTTGGACCTGTGTGTGAGACTTTGAGCATCCGATGTGCCTTTCCTGACACATTCATTTTGTGTGTCAGGGCATTCCACTCTCCGCCCATACATTGAGCACAGCAGATGCTGATGTGTGTAGCAGAGCAGTCCCTTGGGAACTGGGCGTTCTTTACTGGGTGTGGTCACTGTCTGCTTAAGTCCAGTGCCCAGATGGTTAAAACAAGGGAGGACCATGATGCAGTTTTCTGACAGTTCCTGGAGGTGAGTGATAGAAAGTGGGGTGATCTAGCTGGGCCACAGTGGCGCACGCCCTTAATCCCAGCTCCCGGGAGGCAGAGGCAGGCGGATCTCTGTGAGTTCGAGGCCACCCTGGTCTACAGAGTGAGTTCCAGGACAGCTGAGGCTACACAGGGAAACCCTGGCCTGAATAACAAAACACACAAAGAGAAATGGTCAAAGAGAATCCCGCTCCAGTCCTCCTGTGTCTTGGGCTGGCCCCACAGAGCACACCCAGTGATGAGACTCTTGATGCTGCTGGCGGCACGGTTTTGCAGGACCCGATTTGTATCCCAGCTTTGGGAGGTCATCCTGGTTACCTTTAATTGTCACTGTGACACAGCAAGAGTCAGCTAATTGTCTTCTTCAGGTTGGTCTTGGATGACTTGTTTTGACTATTAATTGATGTGGGCGGGTCCAGGGCATGGGTGGGGAAGGGCACCCAGGCTAAGGAAGCTCTGTAGCATAAGCCCAAGAGTGAGCAGTAAGTGTTCCTCCGTGGTTTCTGCTGGAGCTCCTGACTTCCCTCAGTGTTCTAAGTGTGACTTATAAGGAAGCTAGAACAGAGATGGAACACCCTGAGCCCTGAGCCCCAGCTTCAGCTCCTGTAAAGCAAGCGTAATGTGACCACGGTATCTGATTATGAAGCTGTTGCATTAGTGCCTGTGCCTGTCTGTGTCTGATCCAAGGAGTTCCCCTAGAGCTCTTCCTGCTGTCTTTGTAGGAGACGGTTGTGTATCCCTCCTCTTCTAACCATCGGTCATCTTTATTTTATTCCTAAGAGTATAAAGAGAAAACATTAGGATTCAGCTAAATGAACAAGTAATAATTTTAAAAATTAAAATCTCCATAATCCAGTTGTATCGCTTCTTGTGTTCCCAAGCATGCCATTTATAGTAAGAATGGTGTTTAGATCTTTGTAGACTCTGCTGGGACCCTGCAGCATTGGATCATGAACACACAGGCAACTGTACTGTTGGATGACACCCTTAGGTAAGCACACTGCTGTAGCATTCAGATGAAACCACCTTTTAAAGCTCTGAGCACCAGCTGTGAGCAGCAGAGAGAATGGTCTGCATAATAAATGTCTCCCCCCACATCACAGCGTCCTCGAGACTCCCCAGCAGGCTCAGCCCCCGCTGACCTTGAAGTCACTTTCGGCCCCACAGTCCTCTGGCCAGGGTTTCAGCACACGCGGTGTGAGAGCAGGGAGGCAGGTGCCACGAATGCCGGACGCGTGTCACCATTTTACCTTCTGATGGTCATCCGTCAGTGGATTATGACATCTGGTGGGTCATAGCAGCGATACTTATTTACACAGAATAGAAAGGTAAAGAAAATCCGTGCGTACGTTATTTAGCAGTGTGACATTTGATGCTGCCTTTGTTTACACCTGGTATTGGTGCATTTCCTGCTCTGGGTCTGAATTTTAGGAAGTTTGAGGAACTCTTCTGGCACGATCAGTCTGCCGTGTGAGCACCTGTCCTCACGGGGAACTGTGTACAAAATTGTCTTCTGTTTCACAGTTCATTGCCTGTGATCCCTTCACTATAGAGCACTCAGGCGCCTGCGCTTGAACCGGAAGACCCAGGGCAAGGAAGGATAAGCACACTACTGTGAATCTCCCAGCTTGTGAGCAAAGTCAAGAGTAGGCCTAGTGGGGAGAAGCGAAGATCCCAATGCCAGGTCCTTACTCTAGTCCCTCGGAATGTCTGGGTCAGGGAGCTCTGGTCCCGATAGGTGGTGCCCTAGCAGCAGGGAGACCCCAGGAGTGGCAGAACATAGTGGCCACATAGACTAATTCTGACCTTATTTTAGCTTAGATGGGTTAGAAAAAGAAGGAATTGAAATTCATTTGCAAGAAAGTGATGAGCAATAATGGTTTGCAAAGCACTGTGTGTGTGACCTCACTGACGGCTTCCTGTGCCGTCTTTGTCTCATTGGCTATTGACCACTTGCAAATTCACATATGTGAAAAATCTCTGTTATGTGATGCCATGAGCCTATTTGCACACCACCCAGCGTGTAAAACTTTCACTAGTGCTCAGGGTGTGCCATATGCTATGTGTGAACATGGCAGGAACTACCCTCTACTGTGCCACACACTGTGTGTGAACGTGGCAGGGACTACTCTCTAGTGTCCACACACTGTGAACATGACAGGAACTACCCTCTAGTGTCCACACACTGTGTGAACGTGGCAGGAACTACCCTCTAGGCGCTGCAGTTGCCCCACTGCCCTCAGGACTGAGCTCTTCCAGAGAGAAGGGCCAGCATAATGATCGCCACTTGAGTTTTATGCCAAGAGCTTCTACCACTGGGCCAGGACATTTGCGATACCTGGTCATGAGTTTAAAAGTTCTACCCTCCCCCCTCCCAACCCCTAGAATCTGACTGTGTGGTATCTTAAAAGGAAACAGTGGCAGTCTGCAGGGTACCCTGGCTGCAGACACCCGAGCAGCTGCTGGTGGAGACTGAGTGATTAAGGTGGTGGTGCTGGGTGACCAGCCTGCTGCTCGGGGCTCTGCGTGGACTGGAAGGAGAGGCTGTCCTTTCTGACACTGGTTGTTGAGTGGACTTGTGCATGGGTAGGCATTGAGGTGGCACAGACAATTGTCCTTTGTGGTCTTCCCAGTGTTGAGCGAGAGCCAGGGCCTCGGGTGGAGCAGGTACTCTCCACTGGGCTGCACGCCCAGCCTGTGGGAATGGGTCCCTTCCCTGGTCCTGAGCAGGTGTTGTCTGCTTGTTCCTGCTCTGTTGTGGGAAGGACGAGAGCAGAGTTCACCAGACACTGTCCTGTGTCCAATGCATCCCTCCTTCCTTCCTAGCTGTCCCTGAGAGTAAGATTAACCCCTTCTTCTCTGCCTGCAGACGCGCTCCTTGCTGAGTGTGTTTGAAGAAGATGCTGGCACCCTCACAGACTACACCAACCAGCTGCTGCGGGCCATGCAGCGTGTCTACGGAGCACAGGTATGCCGCTCACCCCTCTCTTGGAGGATGAAAAGTCTGAGTCTGAAAAGAAATCTCACTTAAAATTTTGCAATAAAACCAATCAGAGGCCGAGAAGATGGCTTAGCGAAGACCTGAGTTGGAACCCCAGAACCCATCTAACGGAGCTGGGCGTGGTATTGGGCTAGTGTCTGCCCAGTGCTTGTGGGTGCAGACAGGCAGACCCCTAGAGCACATGGCTGGCCAGCCTAGCCTAATCTGTGAGCTCCAAGGGAGAGACCATCTCAGGAAGGGGGATGGCTTCTGACGGAGGAACGGGAGATTGAGCTCTGGCCTCCATGGATGTGTTGACATGCATATATATGCACCCCCATGCATGAACATGTTCACACACATTGTATGTACCCCCATGCATGAACATGTTCACACACGTATATGTACCCCCATACATGAACATGTTCACACATGTATATGTACCCCATACATGAACATGTTCATACACGTATATGTACCCCCATGCATGAACATGTTCACACACGTATATGTACCCCCGTGCACAAACGTGTTCACACTCACACACATGTATATGTATCCCCCATGCACGAACATGTTTGCACACATGTATATGTACCCCCTTGCATGTACATGTACACATATCAGAATTGTTTTTCTTTCCTTCTCAGAAAACCAAGGACAGTCTTGTTTCCTTTGTATGAGACAGAGCTGGGGTCTTCCTGCAGCCTGCACAGGAGAGGACCCACGTAACTGCTTTTGATTTTCTTCTGACTCCAACCCCAAAGGGAGACATTGGCGTCTGCTCTCCCCACTGTGAATGAGTGAGCTCAGTGTCTGGAAGCCGTTTGTTTTTCTCGTTATTGGGAAGTCTTGGATGTCAGTGTGGGAGGGTAGAAATGGCTTTTCAAAGGCTTCCTCTGAAGATGGAGGTGCCTCTTTGTTTTGAGGAACAAATATCTCGACTTGCAAATCCATGCAAAATAAATTGCTGAGTAGCAAAAACAAATCTCTTTACAAACAAGAACTGCCCTCCGTGTCACTTTCTAAGGAAGATGTGAGTCACTGACATCCAGAATTGTTACTCATCAAAATATCAATAACAGTAGATAGTTTTCATTGACCCTTAAATCTGTATGTGCTTACAATCCTTTCGCTCTTTGATGATTTGAACGATATAAATACCTCAGGCAGCCGTGTATAGCTAGTAATGATTCCACAGAGTGGGGCCAGCAAGATGGCTCAGAGGATCACAGTACCTACCACCAGGCTTGACAGTCTAAATTCCATTCCCAGAACTGACATGGTAGAACGAGAAAACCAACTCCTACAGGTTGTTCTCTGACCCCCACACATGTGCTTGGCATGCACAGCCACACATAAATGCACATCCATACACAAAAGGAAGCAATAAAGTACAATTTAAAATATATTTGTATATAGTCATTAGTCAGTATCTGCCATAAAAGCCCTAGTCTTTGTCTTTAAAGAGCTTAAAGGGTCAGGAGACAGACAGTTGCTGTTGAGCGTGGGAAGGCCTAGGAGGGGGCTCACCTGACTCCCTCCCTTCTCCCTCTCTTCCTTTCTTTTCTTTGTTTGAGACCATGTTTCTCTGTGTAGCTCTAGCTGTCCTGGAATTGACTCTGTAGACAAGGCTGGCCACAATCTCACAGAAATCCATCCACCGCTGCCTCTGGAATGCTTGGGATTAAAGGCGTGCGCCACCACTACCCGGCCTCTTTTTTATTTTCTGAGACAGGCTCTTAGTGACCTAGGCTGTCCTGGAGCTCAGTGTGTAGCTGACGATCCTCCTGCCTCTGCCTCCCAGACACATGCCAGCACACTCAGCTCACAGTTCCCTCTTGAAGCACAAGCTCTGAGGGGCCATGGGGCGCTGGAGTAAGGGACGAGTCTAGGTGGTTCAGAGCACTGTTCAGGGCTAGAGAGATAGACTCACAAACTGCAGGATCAGGCCAGAATAATTTAGTAAACAGAAAATGTGTTTGCTGGTGGGACACACCTTTATGTGTGGGCCTCTGAGTTTGAAGTCAGCCCGGGCTACTTGGTGAGACACTGCCTCAAAAGGTTGTTGCAGCGCTAGGCTTTGAACCTGGGCCTCGAGGCGTGCTAGGCAAATGTTCTGCTGCCCAGCCGTGTTCCCAGGCTGCAGACCTACTCTGACTTTCAGGAGAGCTTGTACTTGTCTGTGATTGTCTGTCCTCATTTGTTTTGATAAGCCTTTCAGAACGTGGGAACGTGAGGCCTTTTCTACGATTTTCCTTGATGACTTATTTTGAATGTTTTTGTAGTTTTCTCTGAGTATTCCAGATTTATATAATAGGAAAAAATAATTGGCCGTACTTATCTCTGACCCTCCTTGCTTGCTATTTAGTGACTTTGAATGCTGCCATTAAACGGTCCAGCCTCCTATTTAATGCTCCCAAGCTCCAAGATCTCAATGGCTCTATGTCCCCCCACTTGCAGGAGTCTCTGCCCTGCTCTCCACGACTGTCACAGCCATTGGCTGCCAAGTCCAAACACTTCCTACCGCGTTTTTTCTTCTAGGCCAGAATTGTGGCTCAATGTGCCAAAATTAAGTAGGTCTTGCATACTGAGAGGCTGGGACGGGCTTTTAACTCAGAGCACATGGCTGTCATGTGGTCTGTCCTCTGGCCACAGCCCTCCTCCCTGCTGGCTTCTGCAGAGCTGCGGAAATGCCCTGGAGACAGCTGGCCAGCAGCAGCATCCAAAGTTAGTAATACTTTTCTGTTTTCATTCTGGCCTTCCCCCTGCCCCCAGCTCTTTTGGTTTTATTTCATGTTATTCCTTAAATATTTTATACTTAAATATATTGAATTATATTAGAGTTTGATTTTTTTAAGCAAGACATAGTTTTTCACTATTATGTTTTTAAAGTAGTTTCATGTGGCTGGTAAGACACAGGTATTTTTAATCAGCCTGTTGGGTACACTTCGGATTCTGCTCAATGAGTGTCCTCTGGGCTTAGTTTATAAGGAGGAAGAGCAAGAAAAGATAGAGAAGGTGAGATTAAAGTTGATGTCTCAGAATAGAAGGCTAGAAGTCTTCACTGGAATCGGGACAGGAGTTGCTCTCTGGGTAGAGACACTTTCCATACGTCATGTGAGCACAGACTAATTTAGAGAAAGGCCAGGGATCTTTGGGAACATAAAAGGACTCTGAAGTTAATGTTGACATTAAGTATGACCTCCGGAATGAAAGAGCGGGTATCTAACATAAAGAAATGGCTGTCATATATTGGATTTATAAACAATGTTC
Organism: Ellobius talpinus; assembly: GCA_001685095.1. Lineage (NCBI taxonomy): Eukaryota > Metazoa > Chordata > Mammalia > Rodentia > Cricetidae > Ellobius > Ellobius talpinus. The sequence goes on from LOJH01040526.1 coordinate 10,732, forward strand.
TCTTTATCTTTACTAATAGTAATTACATCATAGACTATGTTCTATGCTAGACTTCAATAAATGTACCTGTTTATACCTTAGCCTTCTATCCTGTAATCAGATACGGTTTCTATGGCTTATAAAATACTGAAAGGTGCCATCCTGTAGAGGAGAATTTGTAGAGGGTTATAGCCGGGCCCTAACACACTAGTTT
>LOJH01040527.1:0-14596 GCA_001685095.1 Ellobius talpinus
AGCAGGCAAATGCTCTTAATCGATGAGCCATCTCTCCAGTCCCCTGTGGGGACCGTCTTAAAGGACTGTGCCAAATATGCTAACACCTTGGCTTTAGACTTATGACCTCCAGAGCCGTGGAGGTCATTATTCTGAGTCACCCAGTGTGTGGCACTTAGAGAAGTCACCCATGAACCGCTTCTCATATAATTTTTTCAGTAATTCCTTATCAAAAGACTTTTTAGACTTCTTGTACCATATCCATCATTAAAAATAGTGTACATTATGACCTGGTAGATGTGTGTGTTTTTTTCTCTGTCTTTTTTTTTCTTTGTTTTTCAAGACAGGGTTTCTCTGTGTAACAGCCCTGGTTGTCCTAGAACTCACTTTGTAGATCAGGCTGGCCTCAAACTCACAGAGATCCTCCTGCCTCTGCCTCCCAAGTGCTGGGATTAAAGACGTGCACCACCACCACCCCATGTGTTTTTCTCTTTGTAAATTCAAAAGGAGGTTCATCAGGTAAAGATAAAGGTGCTTACCGCTAAGCACAGTAACCTGAGTTTGATCTCTAGAAGGAGAGAACTGACTCCCCAAAACTGTCTTCTGATGTCTACATGTGCTCTGTGGCCCTCATGTACATGTGGTGTGCACACATACATGATAAATAAATATAGCAAAAACCCTCAGACAAAAGCTTCAAAGAGTACTATTTAATCCTGTATGCCACACTGTGCAAATGTATCCTAAACTACTGCGTTTAGGGAAAATTCTGAAGTCTCAAGGGTAGATCAGTGGCAAAGTGCTTCCTAGCATGCACAAGATCATGACCTAGAGAGGTGGCTCAGTGGTGAAACACACTGGCTGCTCCTCCAGTGGAGCCGGGTTCAATTCATCACATCCATGCGGTGGCTCAAAAATATCTGTAACTCCAGTTCCAGGAGATTCAACGCTCTCTTCTGGCCTCTGTGGACATCAGGCACATGTACATACATGCAGACAAAACACACACTCAAATAAAATATTTAAAGGGTATTGCTAATCATGACTTGCACATGGGGCTACAATCCATATTTGGAAGTTTGTCTTAAGACCAAGCCTCTCAAGGGTGGAGGTCCTGTCATTATTTCTTCAGCTTTAACAGCTCTTCTTTCCTGGGGAGGAGATGAAAGCTCAGAAACATACAGAAGGTTGTCCAGCTCATAAGAGAAGTCAGTGTTGAGACAAAGTCTTGGTTAGGTTCCACCTTCCTGGCTTGGTTCTGCCATGACCAATCTGGTTCCAAGAAAGCACCACTCTGCCTGGAGAGATGGTTCAGTAGTTAAGAGTACTTGCTATGCAATTATGAGGATCAGAGTTCATATTACAGCACTCCGGCAATAAACTCTGTAAATGCCTGGAACTCCAGCTCTGGGGGATCTGACATCTGATTCTGGCCTCTTTGTGTGCATGCACACACACATACTTACACACACACACAAGCAAAGACAAAGACACATACACAAAGTAAATCTTAAAAAAAGAAAGCATCTTGTCCAAGGGTGGACCTCTATTCACAATAGCAGATGTTTCTCTGGATATTGTTGTCTAGATACAAAACATCTTCTTTGTTTTGTATTGAAGTCTGGTCCCCCCTTAGCGGATTCCAATAAGAAGCAACTGGATCAAGAGAATGCTAACTTTAAAAATAGGATGCCAGAAAGTGGGGCCTGGTTGGAGCAAGTATTCATTGGGTGTTGTCTTTGAAGGATGTCCCTTGTGTGGACCTTTCTTAGTGAGCATCTTTGCCTATCATGCCCTCTCTGCCAAGACAGTCTGCCTCACCAGAGGCACAGAAGTGTGCAGCCAAGTGACCATGGACTGAAGCCACTGTCTTCCTTCTTTTAAATTGTTTATTTCAGTGACAACCAAGACATCAGGTAACCAGGCTCATTCAAGGCAGAGACTGTCTACAGTGGGCATGGTGGAATGGCACCAGAGGTGAGGTGAGTGTAGAGAGAACTATAGAAAGACAAGATCCATCCTCTCTAGGACCCACACATAAAAACCCACTTGGGGACAGATTTTCAGGGAAGACCAGAGAGGAAGAGGAGGAGGGTGCATGTGTGCATATATTTATATGTGTGTGCACATGTGTATGTCTTAGTTACTTTCCTATTTCTGTGAAGAGACACCATGACCAAAGCTTATAAGAGGAAATATTTATTGTGGCTCATGGTTTCAGAGGGTTACAGTCCATGATCCTCATGGCAGGGAGTATGGTAGCAGACAGGCAGGCATGGCAGTGGAGCAGTAGCTGAGAAATTACTTCCTAATTTACAGGCACTAGGGAGAGAGAGAGAGAGAGAAAGAGAGAGAGAGAGAGAGAGAGAGAGAGAGAAAGAGTGCTCTAACTGGGAATAGCACTGGCTTTTGAAACTTCAAAGCCTGCCCCCTCATGATACACCTCCTCTCAAAAGGCCACACCTCCTAATCCTTTTGAAACAATTCCACCAAATATGGACCAAGCATTTAAATATATGAGCCTATGGGGGCCATTCTCCTTTAAACCATCACCGTATGTATATATTCATGTGTGCACGTGTACATGGAAGCCAAAGGTTGACATGGAATATCTCCTTTTATCAGGGTGGCCTACAACTCATGCAGATCAGCCGGCCTTTGCCTGAGTGCTGGGGTTAAAGGCAGCCACCATCATGCTGGACTTCTGCTTTTTTTTTGCGACAGGGTCTCTCGCTGAACCCAGACCTTGCCATTCTGGCTGATTAGAGAGCTCTCCCATCTCCAGTATCTCTGCTCTCCAGTATTGGGATTACAGGTGTGCCAGACTTTTATGTTGGTGCTAGGAATCCAAAACTGTGATCCTTACAGTTGTCTAACAAGTACTTTGCCCACTGAACCACCTCCCCAGTCCTCTCATTGTCTCTTAGTTGCCGTTTTCCTGCTTATCCCGACACATCACCTTCCTTCTCTGCCAAGTCCTTCCTCCCAGCCATCTATCTCCACAGTGTCTTCCAGTGCTCCTGCATTCCGGTTCCTCTCTGATCAGCTCTCCCTCCTCCAGGCTGAAAGCTGATGCCTTACTGAGGTGCCCTGAGCCCCAGTGTGTGAGTTAAGTGCTGTTTTTTTCTTTCTGGATCCTGAAGGAAGCATAGGTGATCTTGAAGCAAAGCAGAATAAAAGTCCAAGTAGAGGAACTGGAAAGAGGAAAGACATGAAGGAGTGAGTCTAGAGCCTGCTCAAAGACCAGGAGAATCGCAGAATCTGTAGGAGGGCTCATTCACCCAAGAGGCTGAATGTGAAGGCCTTTGTCTAAGGGGCTTGCTTTGGTTTTTAGAGATAAAAGTCTCATTTTGCATCCTGGGTTAGCCTGGGGCTCTTAACCCAAGCTGGCCTCAAACTTGAGATCCTCCTGCCTCAGCTTCCCAACTTGAGATTACATGTGCCTAGCTTTGGGTTAGCTCCCCCCTACCCCCCCAAGACAAGGTCTTATATAGCTCAGGACTTAAACTACTTATCCTCCTGCTTCTACCTCTTGAATGCTGGGATTATCCTAGGAAATTACTGTGTGTGTGCGTGCGCGCGTGTGTGTGATTTTTAAAAAAGATGTATTTATTTTTTATTTGATTTGGATGAGTTTTGCCTGCATGTGTGCATATGTATGTGCTACCACTTTTATTCCTGGTGCCCATGGAGATCAGGAGCTGATGTTATGAATGGTTGTGAGCCACCATGTGGGTGCTGGGAATTGAACTTGGGTCCTCTGCAAGAGCAACAAACGTTTTTAACCACTGAACCATCTCTTTCGTCCCTGACTTTTAAAAGGCCTAAAAATGAGGGTTGGGGCTAGAGAGATAGCTCAGAGGCTTATAGCACTGGCCACCCTTGCAGAGGACCCAGGTTCAGTTCCCAGCATCCACATAGTAGCTAGAAACCACTCATAACTCCAGTTTCAGGGGAATTTGGTAGCTCTCTTCTGACCTCCACGGGCACCAGGCACAAAGATGGCACACACATACATTTGCATACATGCAGGTAAATATTCATATACATAAAACAAATAAATAAATCTAAAAAGATCAAAAACCACAATAGTATTTTGTGACATATGAAAATTATGTTAGATTCAAATAAAGTTTTATTGGTATACAGCCATTCTTATTTGCTGTATTATATTCTTTATGGCTGCCTTCAACTGCAGTGACAGAGAAGATGTAATACACCTAGCGCTGATGTGTATCCTTCATTTTGTCTCTTGGTTTGTAGGGTCAAAAAAATGTCTGCTCTCTGACCTTTGACAGAAAAAGTTTGATACTTCTGAATTGAGGGATTGTTTCAGGACTTTGTGCAAGAGCCCTGCAGTGCGGTGGAGAAAACAAGATTAGTTTGAGAACTGTTTAGAGGTAGGTTGGGTACAGGGAGTACAGAAGAGTCTAGGCTGACTTCCAGCTCTCTGGCTTCAGCAACCATGCTCAGTGGTGGTTCCAGGAAGGCAGAAATACCAGATACCAAGGTAGGAGGACAGGGAATGGGAGAGGAAAGGGTGAGCTGAACCTTTTTGATGGAATAATCAGACTGTTGAGCTGTCCTGGTTTGTCATGAAAGCAAAGGCTTCAGAAGCAATACCATCTAGTCCTTTAGAGCCCAAGGCTGGCAGGGGCACCTGTTTTGGAAGAGCATTGTTGATTTACAGGTTCCAAATGCAATTTCAATTTGGAGTCAGTTCTGAGCCCTGTGAAACCTGAGAACGAAACCAAGGACTCTACAGACCTTGGGGGCTCTGCAGGGGTAGGTCACCCAAATGGAAGAACACAAAGGCTTCAGGCTAAAGGAGTTGCTTCGTTTGTTTGTTTTTGAGACTTGGATGGAGCTACTCGCAAATGTCAAGACACCTGGTATCCATGGCTTCACTGATGATAGCGTACTAGTTAGAAAGGGAAGGTCTTGTTTCTGAATGTTTATAGGGCCTTGTGAGCCTTCTGTGACTTTGTATTCTCCTGAAGTTTGGGGGTAGTTGCTGGGGTGACCAAGATCACGTACTGTGTCATTTTATGTTGTGGTCTGTTGTCTGGGGAACCTGGTCCAAGGTTCTTGGGAAGCCTATTTCCTGTATGGCCAGCAGGTGGCGCTAAAGTGACATGGTGGAGATGGAGATGCGGTGGTGCTTTGGGTGTAGGAGGGAACCTAACCTGTTCCACTCCTTTAGGCAGGCTCCATTCTAGTGGTACTGGTGGAAGAGGTGGTATTCACAAAGCAACCTTATTCTCTCCTTACGATAAGGTCTTTGTTCCTGTGGTGAAGAGGCTCCCTCAGGGCAGGAGTGAGTGTAGTGTTTGGGATGGACGGATGCCCACACAATTGCCCTCTCCCTTCTGGTTCATATGTTCCTTGGTTTGCAGCACTCCTTCTTCAGAGCCTGCAGGACCCAGATTCCACCTGGAGTTTACACCCCTTCCTGCCCAGGTGCTCCTGGACGCTCTTCAAACCCGGTCGGGTTAGGGTATGAGATTTCTTCTTCCTGGTCTGGGGTATAGGACTCTAGATTTTCCAAGGCCAGGATGGAGTGCAGGGTAGGACCTGACTCAGAAACTAGACCTAGTCTGGCCTTTAACTGTGGCAGTCTCTTCTGTGGAGTCCCTGATGGTACAGCCACTAAGTGCTTTTTGCCAGTTTGCCTCATCCCTCTGACACCTGCAAGGGGCTGTTCCCCTTTTAGAGATGAAGACACTGAAGACATGCCTATGGTTATTTGATGGTGGGCATGGCAGGACCATGGTGAGGTTCCCAGAACAGGGAACAAGGGACAAGTGTGAGATACAACTCCTATTACTGATCCTGATGCTAGTCCCACTCTTTCCTTCCTTGTCTTCAGTAGAGACAAGTTACACGGACCCCAAAGTGTTTCTTCCAATGCTGTTCACCTTCCTCGGTGCCTCCACCACCGTACCTTTGACACAGGCAGCACATTTATCCCTGAAGGGGACTTAGGGCTACAGTGGAGCAGTAGCAAGCAATCAGCCTTCACAGGGTCTCAGCTGAGGCTGCTGTACTGGTGGTACAGGGGTACAGGGTTTATATCTGAGGGTCATCTCCACACTGCTGTATCTCCTGCAGCTTCTGGCCACCTTCTCCTTGTCTGCCTCTGTAGTGGGCTGTCCTTGCCCATGGTGTTGGAAGATTCCATTCCACAGGTTATGGGTGACCTGAGTGACTGAGGCATCTGTCATCCCACTGATTACTAGTGGCTGACTAGGCAGATGTCTTCTTCCTCTCTGACCTCTCCATGTTCATCCTGCCCAAAGCTGTAGGCTCAGTTAAAGAGGATGACCTTCCCAGATAGAGGAGGACCCTTTTTGGGTCCAGGATATATTAGAGAATCTCTTCCCAGATAGAATCTCCAAATTAGTTCTCAAGGTTCAGAAGTTTCTGGGAATTCAGGCAGCTAACTGTGGGGTGAATCTCCATTCCTTCCTCTGCAGAGCTTTTTAAAGTCTCACCTAGGACCTCAGCCTTCTAGGAGAGTTTTCCCCCCTCAAACTTTAATCTGTACCAGAATCACCTTGAGGCTACTGGTTACAGATAGCTGGTTTTCATCCTCAGAATTCCATTTAGTAAATCTGTGGTGACCCCAGGAATTTACCTATATAAGTTCCCAGGTGACAGCAGTGCTCCAGGTCTGGGTCACTGTTAGCTCAACAGGCCTTTCTGGCTCTTGGGAATCATCACAAACCATTGGACTATCCAACCTAGAAGAAATCTTTGCTCATCTGTGTACGCTGGACCACACCAGATAATCTATACCAAAAATATGATTTGTGGTGGAGGTCTTGGACCACATTCCATCATTAAATTTCTAGAGGGGCTAGACACTAACTGAGGTCAGCCATGTGGACAGTCAGCCATGCCCCTATGCCCAGCCTCTAGTAAAAACCCCAGATACCAAGGTTCTGGTGGGCCTTTCCTGACTGGCAGTGTGTTATGTAGGCTATCATACATCACTGCAGGAGAGTAAGTGTTCTGTGACTCCCTGGAAAGAGAATTGGCATCTTGTGCCTGGTTACCCTGGGACTCTGCTCTGTGCAATTTCTTCTGTTGCCATTTTCTTCTGACATTCTTTCGATATGACAGTGATTCTAGTGACTTTGTAGAGTTTTGTATGTTCTCTCAGTAAACCACAGACATTAAGGTTGGTCTTGGGACTCCCAGCTGCTGCTACATTTTGATAACCACTGCTTAGGGATGTGGAGTTAATCTCTTTAGGTCCATTTTCCTTAGACTTTGGGAACCACCCTTACCAATACAGTGTCTTACATTGTGGCCTGAGGGTTACCCTGATGGACTGCTCTGGTTGAGGGTGTCTTAGGTCTGTCATCTCCACAGTCTAGGGGTCAGGAGGTTGTGGACTACCTGGAAGTCTGGGTGTTGCTTTGTGAGATAATCCTAAGCAATCCTCCTGGGTCTCTGGGCCTTAGTTTCCCCATCTACAAATGGGAGTTTGGAGGAGTTCTGTTCTCTCTGGGTATGAGAAGGTCCTAGAGCAGCTATGTGCAGGATACACGGGGTGCTTCACCTAGTTCCCTTGTTTCCAGAGGCCAGGTCTGCCTCCTGTAGCACCACTCAACTGAGCCACGGACCCCAGGGTGCTGGGGCCCACAGGCTCAGTTGGCCTAGCCATTTAATGCTGTCCTTACTGGATCCACCTTAAATGCTGCAGCCCACCACATTCTCCGTGCAGCACTTGCACCTTCTGTGTCCCGTCCAGTCCTGGCCATGGGACCAGGGCCTTGAGCCAAAACAGGGAGGAATTCCTCGTAGTGCCTGCTGGTTATGTGGCTTTTATTCACAGACTCAGCATACGCTGAGGATGGAAGGAGAGAACATCTGGGGCCAGGCAGAGTCTGGAGATTAGGGTGGCAGGGAGGCCATGCATGGGGTTGGACTGGGGAGTTTACAGAAGAGAACCTGCTGGCTGAGCCAGGCCTATGTGGGGCAAGGCTGGAGGCAGGCAGCATGCGGGAGGCCTGGCTAGATCCGCCCAGAGCAGATCCACCCAGGTGATGGCTGTGAACCAGGAGGGAGGGACTGAGGTTACTTTGGGGCAGAGAGGGGGGTATGGGACTGGATAGCAGGCACCTTATCTCCCCCCCACCCTGGAAAGTGACATAGTGGGTCAGTTAGGACACCTGACATCTGGTCCTGCTGCAGTTTCTGGACTTGGTGTGTCTAGCCAAGCTGATTTCCTCTGGCATTATCGTCCTGCCCACGCTTGGACATTTGCTTTGGAGGTGACTCACATAGGGATGACCTGGGGATATTTGTAGGGAGGCTGGACAATCCCGAGAGTGTGCCTAGGGCCTACCTGGATGCGCTATGCCTGTGCAGAGGGGATCTCCAGCTCATAGTCCCAAACTTTGTGTCAGCTCCTGCCTATACACCCAGGGGGCGCTATTTCCCATGGCAATTTGGGCCCCCTGCCGGGCCAAGGAAGCCAGCAAGGTTAAACTACTGGCCCGCCCTGCTGGCTCCTGACTTCCTGCCTAAACGCAAACAAGAGTCCAAAACCCGGATCCTCCTCCTGGACCTTCTTCCTGGTGAATAGCCTATTCCCACACAGCAGGGAACAGAGAAACCAGTTCCCCGGGTTTCACTCCCTGTCTGGGAATAGCAAAGTTTGGAAAGCTAGCAGTCTCTCTGGGCTGTCCAGGAAGGTGACCCAGGGGCCTGGGAAGCCAGGGGAGGCCTGAGCAGGGCCCTGGGACTGAAGATACAGCCTATGGACACTTTCCACAGGCAGGAGAGGGGGCCATTAGCATTGGCGGGAGGGGGTGCGGTGCACAGAGCCAGGGCGCTTGGGGATCTTGCGCCAGCGCCGCTTGTCCCAGCGGCAGAGCAACAGCAGGCGGAAAGTGTCCCGGAAGGCTTTGTTGCAGAGTGCATAGCACATGGGGTTGATAGTGCTGTTGACGTAGCACAGCCAGTAGCCCACCTCCCATAGGGTCTCGGGAACACAGTTCTTGCAGAAGGTAGAAACCAGCACCATAATGTTATATGGTGTCCAGGTGAGGATGAAGGCCAGCAGGATGGCACTCAGGGTCCGAGCTGCCTTCTTCTCCTTGACCAGTGAGAAGGTCTTTCGCTTGGCCAGTTGTTCCTTCCCTCGGGGTTTTTGGCTCTTGCCACCTCGGTCTCGGCCTTTCTTGGTGGGCCTCTTGACTGTATTCGGGGAGGTTTTGGGGGGCTGCTTGGTTGGTGCCTGTGCCTCAGGGTCTACCATGGGCATCTTGATCACCACTTCTGAGCCGGGTTCCTCGCCCTCAGAGGATGTGAGGGACTCCATGGAGCCTTCGTCCTCTTCCTCTTCCTCTTTCCAGCTGTAGGACTGCAGAAGCCTGGGTGTCCGGCAGCAGCGACAGCAGCGGCCCGGAGGTGACTCCGGTGAGCCCTCAGCCCCTGGCTGTGACCTCTCTGAGCTGCTGCTGCTGCCACCACCTTTGCCTGGAGTCTCAGAGCCCTGTAGGGCTGCCAGCTCCCGGGCTCGGTTTTCTGTCTCGCGGTAGATGCGCCAGTAGAGCGTACACATAACTGTGACGGGGAGGTAGAAGGCAGCCATGGCTGTGCCAAAAGTGATGATGGGTTGAGAGAGGAACTGGATGTAGCACTGCCCGGCCTGCACTGTCCGCTCCCCAACCAGGTATTGCCAGAAGAGGATGGCTGGGGCCCAGAGGACGAAGGAAACCAACCATGCCAGGCCAATCATCAGAGCTGCCCTGCGGGGAGTGCGCTTGGCTCGGTAGCTCAGGGGTCGGGTCACTGAGAAGTAACGGTCAAAGCTGATGAGCAGAAGATTCATGACCGAGGCGTTGCTGGCCACATAGTCCAGGGCCAGCCAGAGGTCACAAGCCAGTGTGCCCAGAGCCCAGTGGCCCATGAGCAGGTATGTGGTATAGAGGTTCATGGAGAAGGTGCCAATGATGAGGTCAGCACAGGCCAAGCTCAGCAGGAAGTAGTTGTTGACTGTCTTGAGCTCTGTGTTGACCTTAAAGGAGATGAGTACTAGCAGGTTGCCTGTCACTGTAGCTAGAGACAGGAGGCCTGTGGTGATCCCGATGAAGGCCACTTGCCAGGGACCCTTTCCTGGTGCCAAGACGGTGATGTTGGGGCTGACAGCAGGGGGCGCTGAGGTGTTCATTTCAGCCAGGTGGGATGAAGGGGTAGCCCCTTCCTCCAGTCAAAAGTTTTCCTCAGAGAAAGGGCATCACCTGAAAAGATAGGACACAAGCTTTGGCTGGGCCACTGGGCACCTCTGACAGTTCTCAGTGGAAGAGTCAAAGGGTACAGCCCCTGCCATCTCAGAGCTCCAGGCCACACAGCATCACCCACAGGCACTGGCACCCACACACAGTGGCTAACAATGGCTTCCCAGCCACAAGGAGATTTGCCAGCAGCACGGGGTGGCCTTGAAAGCTGGGGTCTGAGTCCTCATTCCAGCTTCATTGTTCAAACTTTGAACCTCCATTTTCTCCTTGGAAAACTGCTACTAATTCCTGTCTTAAAAAATGTAAAAATATTCATTTATTTTTATTTTATGTGTATGAGTATTTTGTCTGCATATGTGTCTGCGCGCCATGTGTGAGCTTGGGGATGCCAGAAGGGGGCCATCAAATCCCCTGGGACTGGAATTATAAACATAGTGAACTGCCTTGTGGGTGCTGGGAATTAAACCTGAGTCCTCTGGAAGAGCAGCCAGGGCTCTTAACTGCTAAGCCAGCCACTAACCCCTGTTTTTCTTATATTTCATGCAGCAGGAATTGGGAACTTCGTATATAGTCCGGCAAGATTTTCCAAGTATTTCACTCAGCCTTATTAAAGCCTTCATTTAAGAAGGGCTTGCTACATGCCAGACACAGTGCTAAGCACCTAATGAAGTTATCTATTTAATGGTCCTGCTCATCCTTAGCAGGAAGGCCCTTGTCGTCCCTTTCTTGCTGGAGGCAATGGCGACTGAGCAGCTTCAGCCTCGGCTATAGTGACAAGATGCTGAATGGGGTTAGGGCCCAGTTCCTCCACTAGCCGTGCACGAGCTGCTCCAGTGTAATTCTTTCATTAAATAAAGTGATGGAAAGAATGAGAAGGCTCCAGGGACGAGAAGAGGGTTGGGAGTGGTGGCACACATCCGCAATCCTTGCACTTGGGAGGTGGAGGCAGGAGGATCAGGGCTTTAAAGTCGTCCCCTGCTACATAGTGAGTTTGAGGACAGCCTGAGCTACAGGAGACTCCGGAGAGGGAGCAGAATGGGAGTGGGGTACATGGGAATGCATGCGTGTGTGTTTATGCCTGCACAATCTTCCATGGATTGCATGCGAAGCAGGGAACACGGACAATGGCCTCAGCTCCCAGTTAGGTGAGGGTCTGGCCCCAGATGGGATGTGGGAGGCTTCCCTCCCTCTCTGCTCTGTTCCTGGGCCCCAGCTGAGAAGAGGGCAGCATGGGGAACGGGAAGATCCCTCAGATTTTTCTGGGATCTGGAGTCTGGCCCAGGTACTAAGGTTGTGTAAAATGAAAGGCCAGGAGGCAGGGAAGGCCCACAGCCAAAGCAAAGGCAGCCAGAAGGCTGAAGGTCTCACTCAGCAATGGCCTAGCTGCTGTGTGATTTGGTGGGTCCTTTTCTGTGTCCCCATCTGTCCACAGAAGAAGTTTGGGGTCTTCCTAGTGTAGAGCTATGACCTTAGGATTATACTGTTGGGAAGAACCTAGGGGAGAAATGTTGAACAAAAGCCTTCTGAACCCCGGTGCTGCTTGGGGACTTGGTCTGTGACAGAGAGGGTTATGTGTTGTGCCTGTGATCATGTATGACCTGTGTGTGGCTGAGGCCATCTCCATGGCTCTCAGTGAACTTTTGTGGTAGAGCTCTCAGCACAGGGAAGGAGACCAGTGTGCCACAACATGAGCAATGAGGTCTGTGGCTGTCAGTGTGCACATGTGTGTCTGAGTCACTTTACACTTGAGGGAGTATGTGTGACACCACAGTTAAAGAACCTAGACTGCAGAGCTAGGCCACCTACATTTAGTACTACACTTGCTATTAGCTAAAAGGCTGTGGGAGAAGTTATAACAAACAAGAGGGTGTTGGTATTGCTGTGTTTTGTTTGTTTTTTTTGAGACAGGGTCTCAGAATTTCTACGTAATCAAGGATGATGTTGAGCTCCAGTTTCTCCTTACCTTCCCATCCCAAGTGTCAGGATGGCAAGTGAGGCCTGTCTGGATATGAATTTATGCTCTACCATTTACTGAAAAAAATCATCCATAGGAGCTGGAGAGATGGCTTGGCCGTTAAGAGTGCTTACAGTTCTTCCAGAGGACCTGGGTTCAGCTCCCAGTATCCACATGGCAGGTTGCAAATGTCTATAACTGCAGTTTCTGAGGATCCCACACCCTCCTCTGGCTTCTGTGGGTACTGCACATAGTGGTGCCTGGACATATATGCAGGAAAACACTCAAATTTATAAAATAAAAATAGGTAAATCTTAAAAAAATAAAGTCACTACAGTACAACTCCTGTACCTAAAGATTGGGGGAGGAACAGAAAGATTGTATAAGCCAGAGAATCAGGGAGTTTGCTGTGAGATGGTGTCAGATAGAAATGTTAGAAGCTACACCATAATGGCTCCTCAAGGCGACTGCCTAAACACGAGCTGAAGAAGGACAAATAGCCACAGACATGCTAGGATGGGTGTGAAGGCCCACAAGGCTTCAACACTACACAAAGATCTACAGGCAACTAAGGGGTGCTGAGAGCAGGAGAAATAGTTTTCCCAGGAAGAGCACACCAATTGGTTGTCCAATACCAAATGGTCAGCCCTGAAAACATACACAAAAGTAACATTATATAGACTGAGCAAGTTGCACTTCTGTATTTAGGTACACACACACACACACATACACACAGACACACAGACACACACACATGCAATGACAATAAAGGAAAAAGAGAAAAGAGGCCATGAATATGCAAGGGAGCAAGGAGGGATATCTGGGAAGTCTTGGAGGGAGGAAAGGGAAGGGAGAAATGATAATCTCAAAAATTAAAGAAATATTTAAAAATCATTCATTCATTCATTCATTCATTTGTGACAGGGTCTCATGTAGCAGAGGCCTGCTTCACTATCTGTATAGCAGAGGGGCAGATGACTTTGAACTTTTGATCCTACTTTTACCTCCCAGGTAATGGGATTAAAGCCTTGCACCACCATATCTTATTTTATTTCTTTTTCTTTTTTATTACCTTACTTATTTATGATTATTTATTGTTATTAGCTATTAAGTGATGTAATGTCTATAACCATAAATTCCTCAGATGAGATATAGGGATTAGCTAAGATCTTTAAGTTAATACCTCAAGGAATTGTTAAGAGGATTAAATGAGTTTTTGAACATCAAGTGCTTAGAATGTCTCCTGATGTACATTGAGCATTGGGTCCACATTAATTTAGTTTGTGTAGGAATGAGGGCTCCCTTCTGCTTAGGAGTGCATTGGGAGTAATAGTCTTCTCCAGAGATGAGACCCTAATTGGTTATCGAATACCAAAGGGCCAGCCCTGAAGTCATATACATACAAATAATATTAAATGGACTGAGCAGGTTGTATTTATATATTTGGGTATACATACATACATACATACATACATGTAGCAATAACAAAGAAAAAGGGGCCATGATTTTGAGAGGGAGAAAATTCTGGGGGTACACAGGAAGTATTGGAGGAAAGAAAGGGAAGGGAGGATATGATGTAATTGTATTTTAAGTTAAAAATAGTCTCAGGCTGGCGGTGGTGGCATATGCTTTTAATTCCAGTATTTGGGAGGCAGGGGCAGGTGGATCTCTGTGAGTTTGAGGCCAACCTAGTCTACAGAGCAAGTTCTAGGACAGGCTCCAACGCTACATAGAGAAATTCTGTCTCGAAAAATCAAAAACAAAACGAAACAAAACAAAAACCCACCAACAGCAACAGCAAAAAAACCCAAAAACTCTCCTAAGCTTGGGTGTGGTGGAACACACCAGTACTCTGTACTCTGGAGGCAGAGACAGCCAGGTCTCTGTGAATTTGAGGTTGACCAGGTGTACGTAGTGAATTCCAAGATAGCCAGAGCTACAGTGAGAAACCTTGTCTCAAAATAAAAAAAAAATCTAGAGGGTTTGAGTACATGTTGTGGTAAATCACCTGTCTAGCTTGTCCAGCACTCACAGGGGCTGGGCTTCATCCCTAGCCCAGGGCCCTAAATCTCTGATAGTGCAGTAGTGGTGGTTGATAGCAATGGTACCTGTTGCCATTGGACAGCTCACCCTGAGTCACTGCTGAAGTATTTCTGTACATTCATGCATTATCTTATTTAATCGTGTGTGTGTGTGTGTATGTATGTGTATGGTGTGTGTGTGTGTGTGTGGTGTAAGGACTCAAACAAGGAGCCTTATACATGCTCAGCAAGCACTCTGCCAATGATATGCAGTCATGGTTAATTTCTCTGCCCACCTCCTTTTTATTTTTTTCCCTTTAAGATCGAGTTTTATCGGGGCTGGAGAGACGGCTCAGAGGTTAAGAGCACTGACTGCTCTTCCAGAGGTC
>LOJH01040528.1:0-13629 GCA_001685095.1 Ellobius talpinus
TGGGCCAGTGCTCCTGCCAGCATGTTTGTTCTAAGTGGCTTCATCCTGGTTTTTCCCCTTTTAGATCTACTTACTTAATATTGAATTGCCTGTGAACCCTGAGCCATACTAAATTATAGCATGGTGAGTTGTAGTTGCCTGTCTGCCTGGTGGTCTTTCGCTGTCGTGGTAACAGTGTCAGGAGTCAGAATACTAGGTAGAGTTCTCTGCATCATACTGGCAAAATTCTGTTTCTGTCAGTTCCTTTACTGAATCACAGATGTTTGCTAATTTAGACAAAAGAATCTTTATAGCTGAATTTAAACATTTTCAAATTTATGTTATTAACATCCTCAACTTGCTTATAGTCCTGAATTTACCATTATTCAAAGTTGTTTTTCAAATTTCTTTAGGATTTTAACTTAAAAATTGCCACATTTGGAGTTCTTTTTGTCTCTTCAATTGCAAATGCCATTAGGTAGATTTAGGAAATTAAGATTAGAATATAAAGATTCTCATGTTTTTGAGTCATACCTACCTTCTAACAGAATAAATAGTGTTGTGAAGTAGATTTATATTTGGAGTGCTGCTTGGCAAGCTGTAGCAGTTTTTCATAGTTTCCTGCTTTCATATTCAGCCTGTAGCTGTTGCTAAGCCCGGGGTCCTGTCTGAGGACTGGAGACAGACTTCACAGCTCAGCCTCCTGCAGCTGCCTGCTGTGGGCTAGCCCAGGGCATGCATACCAGTACACAGGTCCTTGTATGTGCAGTATAATTCAGTAATGGTTATTTTATTTTATTACTTACTGTGGGGTTTATCTATCCTTACTAGTAATTTCTAGCCTCTTCCTTTTAAGATAGGCCGAGGAAGTGGGGATGCATATCCACATAATTATTTGAGATCATTTTCATTTTGTGGGTGAAGTAGAACAGATCTAGAAATGCTATCAGTAGTTTAGAACCAAATGACACAGTAACTATTTAAGAAATGTGCAGAACTTGACCTCATCCTTGGTTTATTTTATAGGCAGATCATGGCAGAAGGTGATATTGAACGAGCAGTACGGATAAATTCTGGTCTCATTGCCAGTGGCCCCATAGTCTGCCCCAAACATACAACTGCCACCCACATACAGAAGGCCAGAGTTGGTGAGCTTCCATTAGCTCAGGTAGACTGTTTCAGTGGGTGTTCCCATCATGGTCTTGACCTCTTTGCTCATATTCTCACTCTTCCCTCTTTGACTGGACGTTGGGAGCTCAACCCAATGCTCGGCTGTGGTTCTCTGCCTCTGTTTCCATCAGTTGCTGTAGGTTCTATGGTGACATTTAAGATATTCATCAATATGACTACAAGGCAAGGCCAGTTCAGGTACCCTCCCCACTCTTGCTTAGCGTCTTAGCTGGGGGTGGGTCATCCTTGTGGATTCCTGGGAATTTCTCTAGTGCCATGTTTCTTGTTAGCCCCATAATGGCTACCTCAGTCAAGATATCCCTTTCCTTGTTCTCTGTCTCTGTCCCCCACCTTGACCAAAAGACAGTGCCTCACTATGTTGCCCTTCCTGGCAGAGATCCACCTGCCTCTTCTTGTGTGCTGGGATTAAAGACGTGCACTACCATGCCTGGCCTCTAGCTTGTTTTTAACAAAGTCTAGGACCACCTTTACTTGAGGAATGGTAAGAAGCACAGTGGACTGGACCTAAATCAATTAATAATAAAGATAAAAACCTCACAGGCTTGCCCACAAACCAATCTGATGTAGCTAATTTTCTCAATTTTTTCCTCTCAGATGACTCTAGGATGTGTCATTAATGCTAACCATAAGAAATCAATTTCATGAGAAGTTGATCATTTTTCTTTGAGAAACTGAAGTTTTAATTATAGCTATTCTTTTTTAAAATTTAGATATATTAATTTTAGTTAATGAGTGTTTTGTATGTCACAGGCCTACTTGATGCCCATGAAGGTTGGAAGAGGGCATTGGAACCCCTAGAACTAGAACTATAGTGAGTTGTGAGCCACCATTTGAAAACTGGGTATCGAACCTGGGTCCTCTTCAAGAGCATCAAGTGCTCATAACTCTGACATCTCTCTAGTCTCAAGTTTTGATTACAATGAAAAATCAGGTGTGACGTGATCTTCCTGTACATAATCATTTTTTTCTTATAAAGGGAGATTTGAACATGAGTGCTGAAAAGAATGTGATATATTTCAAAGAACATATGGGCTTTGAGTCATGAACTTCAAAGGTCAGTCCTTGCAAGTTAGATAACCTCTGCAAGACTTAGTCATCCTGATCATTAAAGTAAAGATGCTGATATCAATCTCATTCAGGACTAAGTAGATCTAAGAAGGTGATGTATATAAAGTCGATGCTGAAGAGAGGTGGTGGGAGGTATGGGCAACTCAACATGATAGTTACATGTTGTAAGTCAGACTGTCTTTTTAGCTGAGCGTAGCCACTCAATTACTTTGTTTACCTTGGCAACTAGATGACCTTCTCTGAGTTGGTAGTTTAGAAGATATATTATTGAGTATTTGTAATTACTGAGTAATTGTAGTATTTAAGTGAAATAATGTATAGAAAGTGTTTAGGGCAAGAAACTATTGAATAGGTAGACTGGGAGCTGGTAATTGCTTCAGAGAAGGAACATCTAAATTTAGCTTAGTATTATTATATGTCTCAGTATGTCACTGTCTAATTTTGATATCAGAATGAGATTTCTTTAGAGCTATAAATAAAAAAATCCTTTTGTAAAAAGTTAATTTTTACTGACATCATTTTTGTTCTTTAACATCGAGCATGCTTTTCTTTGCCTTTACGTCCTTTGATTTGATTTAGCAAAAATTATTCTTGAACATCATCTGAATAGCAAGCAAGCAAAATAGATGATGAAAACAAAGCGTTGCAGATCAAAGCTGAAAGAACACTTCCAGCGGCTGCTTTCACAGCTTAGACTTTCATAGATATTTGGTAAATAAATGCCTTTTAAATATTGAGCAAATATTTTTGTGTATGTGTGGAAGTTTAAGACCCACAAGAAGTCAAGAGTTTATTTAAAATGCAACATATGAGGGCTGAGGAGGAAAGAAAATATTTTTATTTTATTACTACTTTGGAGACAGGGTCTTACTATTTATAGTCCTGACTAGCCTGATACTATGTAGATTAAGCTGGTCTTGAAGTTGCAGAAGTCCACCTGCCTCTGCCTCTCAAGTGCCGGATGAACCATAATGCCTGGCGAGAGCGGGGGGGGGAGCTATTTAGTTTATTTTTACCTTTATTTAAATGGATGTTTGCCTGTATAAATGTATTTCATATGCATGCATTGCCAACAGAGGTCAGAAGATGGCATTGGATGTCCTGGGACTACAGATGGTTGTGAGCCGTCATGTGGGTGCTAGGAAACAAACCCTGTCTTCTGGAAGGGCAGCTAGTACTCTTTACCTGCTGGGCTGTCTCTTCAGCTTCAAGACAAACTATTTTGAGCATTGTTTCAGAGAAGTTTTCTTTCTCATTGACCAAAAGTATTTCCATTTTGTAGTCTAATGATTTTCAAAGTTGTTAGTTCATCCTGTACTTAACTGACACTATAGACAATTATGTTTGTGTTTAGGTTTACAGGTTTTATTATTTTTTGTCTGTTCCTCTGTTCATTCCTCTGCCCTCTTTTTTCTTTTCTTTTTTTAATTACTGTACAATGTTAATATGTAGAGAATATTTTAAACCAGGATAGTATGTATAGTGCCTCACATGGTTTCTATACTTACTCAGTAGTTTTAAAGAAATATTCTAGTAAAAGAATATTTCCACAGTACCTCTAGATAAAATAATTACTTTATCATCAAGCAATAAAAGGATAAAAATAAATATATAGAATATTTACTTCTGACTTGGCTATTGTCTGAGTGTTTGTATTCCTTACAAATTCATATGTTGTAATCTAAGCCACCAATATGTAATATTTGGAATATGATAATAGGAAGTAAGGCTTTGTAACTCTTAATCTGAGTTGAAATATTCAAGTTTTGAAATGAATATGATGGTCATAGCAAAAGCTCTATGGCCTTTCTTAAGTTGTCCCCCAACAGAAGATGAAGTGAGGTTTAAGATTTCAGATACGAAAATCAGGCCCCAGAGGAATTACCAGCTTAGCCTGTTTGTTCCTGAGCTTTGAGTTGTTTTAGTGAGGATTGTTTGATGAACAAGAATATTTGCATTCTTCTCCTAAGAGAGCATTTAATTGATTCAAGGAAGGTGTAAGTGAGCTTTTCTGAATGTGCATAATTTAATGAATCTTTTATTAGTGGGCTTTGCAGTAGAGAGTTGGGAATATGCAGGATGTTATGACAAATATCAGTTAGATTTTTTTAATTTTGCTTTTTTAATTTTTAACTCAAAGGAATTTCCATTTCAGAAATAATACCTTTTCAAATCATGTTGGATCAAAAGCCACACTGATGCTTTAGAGAGGTGTTCCTGTGGGTCCTGCGGAGACACCTAAGTGTCTAATTGTCTCTGGGAACACTGATAGTGTGTGCTGTTTTGGCCACTCTCCAGTGCCTATACTGATACAACCTCATTTCATGCTGTCACCGTCTATAATTTGAATTGAATCCTCAAACTAACGTCTGTCTCTTTGAAGACATTATGTCATATTCTGTGTCTTGAAGTACTATCCTGATTTTATGTGGATATTGAAGAGATTGCTCCTTTGTCTGCTTGCTTTTATTTATAGTGTTTCTTTTTTATTCTTGCTTACTTGTTTTTTTTTGTTTTTCCAGGTTTTTTTTTTGGAGGCACAGTCTCAGTATGTGGCTCTGTCCTGGAATTTATCATGTAGACCAGGCTCCTTGTCTTAAACTCACAGATACCCTCCTGCCTCTGCCTCCTGAGTGGTGCCATTAAAGGTGTAAGTTTCTTAATTGTGCTTGCTTAGATTTAATATTTCATACCTACTGTCCCATCTCCAGCTATTTATCTTGCTTCTTCTGTTGGTATGCACTTTCTCTTCCTTTCTTCTGTTTGGGGAGCCATACTGTGGGGTATCATAGGAAACAACATTATCTACTGGGAAGATGTTTGTTTTAGGTGGCAAAAGTTTTTGGGCTTTTTTTTTTTAAATCATGGACCTATCATCTACTACCCATGTGATTGTGAATGCTCTTGTGTATAGTCCTGAGATTCACTTCCACATTTGTGAAATGGTTTTTCCTTTCACTGCGCCATTGCACCAGAAGGAATAACAGTGCTTTTCACTGAATCAACAGTCTGTAAATTATGGTTCACCCTGTTTGTCTTTTGTCCAAGAAAGTAGTCAATTATCAGTTTATCAATGTATGACACTCCACATGTTAAAGTATGTGTTAGAATACTTGAAACGTGTACAAGCTCCATTCTCCATATTTGTTTCAGTGTTATTTTAAAACCCTCAACTGTTGTAATGTTTTTCCCCTGCCAGAATTCTTTAGACATAAAATCTAATTATCAACAAGGACGATATAACAAACACAGAGCAGCCTGTGTGGCATCGGCTGAGCAGTTGACATAAAATCCCCACCTGCACCCTGGGGGATGTACTCAGCTCCTGTGGAACCTGAGATGCCAGGACAAACCCATAAGTCTGCATCTTACAGCCCTGGAAGAGACTGATGCATGTTGAAGTTTGGGGCTGCTTGTTGGATGAGATGTTTCCTGGTCACCCTCCCCCTCTATTGCTCATGTGGATATTAATACTGTAAATGCTAGAATGTAGCTGAAAGCCCTTGGATCTTTCATCTTAGGAGGAACTGTATCAGTGACTTAATTTTGAACAGCAAAAGGACTTTATGATGATATCATAGATTGAAATAATAACTGTCTTTACTAGTTTTAGGTATATTTAGCATTTGCTAGAAGTAATAATTTTTTTAAAAGTCACACCAATTTTGTAATCATTTCTTACAGTTGCTGTGGCTTTCAGTTGGATTATGTTAGAAAACAAAACAGTCAAGTGTTTCTGAAGTGCAGATGTTGTATGCATGTTTGTATATAAAATCACATGGAAAACTGATAGGAAGGAATGTGCCTGGGTTAGTGGTTTCCCTGCCCTTATCACATGCAGACACACATCTAGCTCATATAATAGAAAAGTGAAGATACTGCATTGTGGGAAATCAATGTTACATTAGCTTGAAGAGGTAGATTTACTGGTGAGTTATGGGGTACCTCTGAATGCCAGGCTCAGAGTCCCCTTCAGGGCTCAGAAGAAGATTACAGCAAGTGTTGGACTTAGATCTAAGGGGAAATGAGTTCCCCACTACATACTTTTTCTCCTGCTGTTCTCTTCTTACTTTGTAAAGTTTCCAGTTTATATACACATGTCAAACAAAGACTTCTCTGAGCTTGAATCTCCCTTTATCTTTGAAGGTCCCAAATATGATCTGTATGAAAGACTCCTTTCCTGACTGCATGTCCTGCCAAATGGAAGATAGTTGCAGGGAGGTGGCTTCTGATGTATCTCAGGGAACGAAGCGGAGATTAGACTGTGGGAACCAAGGTTATTGAGTGTGTAACTAAATTTCCCACTGGAGGTCCCACGGGGGGGGGATGACTCAGTATACCAGTACATGGGAAAGAGTTGTGCCCAATAATCCATGCTCTGCTGAATCTTGCACCAAGCTTATGATTTCACGAGATCTAAATGTAAGAATCAGCTGACATACAAAAGGTGGTAGGCCCAGCGTCTTGCAAACTGGGTTTGCCTCCGTCAGAACACTGGTTCCTTCTGGTGGGTCAGCCTTCCTCTTTGTCAGCTGAAATCTCACTGCATGATTCCTGTGAGCCACAGCAGTGAGTGCAGTGGTGAAAGATGCAAGCATGGGAATTGAACTTTGCCTTTATTTTATTTCACTGTAAAATAAAATCATCTAAAATCCTATATCATGATTTCAGCACACACACACACACACACACACACTCTTACTTAAAATTCACTTATTACAAACATTGAGTACTTTAGTCCTAAAAATCTGTGAGACTTTTCAGATAAGAACTTGATAGATATTCATCACTTCCAAAATCCTTAATCGTTCTGTCTTCTGAGAATAGTCTTTGACTACCAGGTGAGTTTAGCATTTTGGCATTGAGAAACACATCTACAAAGTTCATGTTTGAGAACTACACTATCAAGTTATAAAACAAACAGAAATTACAATCTCAATGTTTTAAGCAAATTTTTACATTTTGTGGTCTAAGTTTGTGGCTATTCAATAACTGTGCAGCCCTCATGCCATGGGTTGGACAATCCTGCCAGAATTCCTGGAAACCGTTAACCACTTCAGTGTCTGTGATGCTCTGCCCCTCTGTGTTCCCTTACCTTCGGAAACATTTGGTGCACCTAGCTTTACTGCTTTGTTGGTACTTCTATTTCTCCCACCAATGTGTAAGTTACTCTTTAGGGTAGACTGTAGCATAGGTGAGCAAGTAAGAACATGAACTTTGTAGGCTGTCTTGCTTTAAAAGGATATCAACTATTTTCTTTCTATCTTGGCCAAGTTACTTGATTTTTCTCAGTTTGAATAAATTGGTAGTAGTTTGTAGGACTTTTGTTTTTGTTTTGTTTTTTGAGACAGGGTTTCTCAGTAGCTTTGGCGCCTGTCCTGGAACTAGCTCTTGTAGACCAGGCTGACTTCGAATTCATAGAGAGCATCTGTGTCTGCCTCCTGAGTGCTGGGGTTAAAGGTGTGTACCACCATTGCCCAACAAGTAGGATTATTTTAAGGATTGAGTGAAGTAGCATTTAGTATCAGTAAATAATATTACATTTTGTCTTTAGTGTTTAGAATTTCATAGAGACCCCTTACATATTTCTGAAATAGTATAGAAGTTTATCTAGAGATTCATTAAAATAACTTATTCATAAATAAGATATTACTATAGAACTGTTAAAATTCATGTGTGCGTGACATACATGTGTGTATGTGCTTAAACATGATGTTCATACTTGAGTGTATACAGTTATATTCCTGTGCATGTGGAGGCCAGAGGTTGTATTTCCCTACTCACTCTCTACTGTGTTTACTGTAGCAGGGTGTCTTGTGGAACCTGGAGTTCATTTATTTGGATAGTCTTCACTAGCATGCTTACCCTAGGGATCCTCCAAAGTGCTGCGGATTTACCTCGTGTGTTTTTGTATGAATGCTAGGGGTTTGAACCATGTTCCTGAAGTTTGTATGGCAAGTTCTTTATTTACTGTGAGACAGACAAACAGACTCACTCACACACACACATACACACACACACACAGTCCTAACTGTATCCATTATAAAAACTTTAACCTACAAGTTAAACTTCCAGTGACAACTGCCACTATAAATCTTTGCAGCTTTTTCTTGCCTATTTTTCTCTTACTATGATTGAAAAACTGAAATGCAGTCTCACCCAATTGTTGTACACCCTAATTAGTGTAGCAAGATAATCCTTGCATGGATATTTTGCCTGTTTATTTAATATATGCAGAATATTACTCTTAGCTGGATGGAGCTGGTGCATTAATCCTAGCACTTTGGAGCCAGAGGCAGGTGGATCTCTGTGAGTTCAAGGCCATCCTTGTCTACAGAGCTAGTTCCAGAACAGCAAAGGCTACACAGAAACCCTGTCTCAGTTCCCCACCCCACCAAAATTTTTTTTCCTGAACTTGCTTAGTGACAATAATATATCTCCAGTTCAAGAAGAAAGAGGGTAGTTGTTAGATTTAAATAAAGTAGACTTATAGATATGGAACCACTCCAGATTTTAGTGGCAGTTCTAGACTGACTCTTGAAAGACTCAGCCTGACCAAAGAATCATTTCACTTAATATTTTTATATTTGAGTTTACACATGTTTTGAAAGCATGGCTTTTTCTCATGAAAAGTTTAGCTTTGTTTTAACAAATATTTAAAATTTTTCTGGGTCCGGGAGAATGTTTGTTTTACCTGTCAGTACTAGTTCATTTTCTCATATTCATGAAATAAAATGGAAATGAATTAAAGACTGTATTTTGATAGTTTGGAGTTTGATTTGAAATCCTAAATGTTCTCTATGAATAAAAAAAGGCGATAAACTAAAATGAACCAGCATGCTAACCTTACTTTTCTGTAAAACATAGGGATTCTAAATGCTGAGGAATAACTAACAATATCTGTTCATGATGTTTATAGAGGAATTATAAAACATTAAATGACAAAGTCACACACAAGCTTGCACATGTTTACACATGGGTGTGCTAATAACAAATGTTATTTTTTTCAAAAATTCTTTATTTCATTTTCTTTTAAAAATATCTAAAGTCAATGTATATGAGTAGCTCGATAATCTGATCTAAAAATAAGTAGTGACTGTGACAATTGGTATCCCTGTAGAAGTTAGCTTGATTCGGGAAATAACCAGGCTAGCTAAAAGATAAACAATTACAATTTTATTTATTATAAGGGGGAAAAACTGATGAAACAGGAACGAGAAGTCCAAGTTCAGCTGTGCTGCGAGGGAACCACAAAGAGAGAGCACCTGGGCCGTGCACCTGTTTTTTTCTCTGGTTCCCTGAAAACCACACTCTAATTTGGTCCCGTCTCTTGAAGATAATTGGTTAACAAAGCTTCCGCATCATATCTCCACAGCATTCAACTAATTTTATTAAACTAGAGCTTTGCCTTGTCATTTAGTGACATTTCAGGTAGAGAATTTGCAGACCTGAAGATGGGCATAACCTGCCCCTTAGAGTTTATGTTTGAATGCATGTCCTTGTTATTTCTGTAAGCAAGGCACACACAGATTTAGCTATGTACTTTTACTATGTGAAATATACTTAGACATTTCCTACTTTACTCATTAAAAACAAAGTCTACAATCTAGTATGATTTCATGAATTGCTGGCTGTAATAACTGACAAAAACTGCCTTGGAGAATCTTACAGTGTATGTATGTAAAGAGGATATGACAATGTTAGGATAAAGTTTTAAAATTTGGAGAGGAATATACACCAGGAACAAACTGCAAGTTAGCTCCCTTTTATTGCCTGGGTTATGAAAACGTGAAATGAAATTTTGTGGCTTTTGGTAGCATGTTAAGAAATCTCTGGGGGTCCTTTTTTGTTGATGCTAGGAAAAAGATCTAGAATACTCATTGCAGTTGAAATTTGTTAGATATCTGAGGAAGTATATCATGCGGGAATTATTTCTTAATGAACCTAGCCTGGGGAAGTGGATTGGATTGTGAGATCATGGCTTTTGGATGGGGGTCAGAGGGAGGGGGCGCTGGGCAGTTGCCCAGGAGTTGTCTGTGCAGCTGTGGTAGGCAGGGCCTGTTTGTCTTTCACCTTATTTTGTTCTTACAATTACTGTCTCAATAGTGAAACATTCTTGTGGGTCACTCATGTCTTTTTAGTAAATAGTTTGTCTTAAAAAATGTTTTTTTTTAGTGGGCTGGAGAGATGGCTCAGAGGTTAAGAGCATTGCCTGCTCTTCCAAACATCCTGAGTTTAATTCCCAGCAACCATATGGTGGCTCACAACCATCTGTAATGGAATCTTGTGCCCTCTCTGGCCTGCAGGCATATACACAGACAGAATATTGTATACATAATAAATCAATCAATCAATAAATATTTAAAAAAATTTAAAAATATTTGTGAATGCAAATAATATCTGACCCACAGCAAGTACTGGAGTTTAAATGGCTTTATCCAGCAATGAAAATTATAATCTTGTCCTAATTCCAATATAGCTCCACACAGTATGCCCTGAATTCAGGGATCATGTCACTTTGTTCACCATGAAACAGACAGATTTGTTGTTAAATGTCCAGTATGGTCATTATAATTTTTTTTGTTGTTGTTTTTGTTTTTCGACACAGGGTTTCTCTGTAGCTTTGGAGTCTGTCCAAGCCTGTCCTGGAACTAGCTCTTATAGACCAGGCTGGCCTTAAACTCATAGAGACCTACCTGCTTTTGCCTCCCGAGTGCTGGAATTAAAGGTGTGCACCACCACTCCCTGGCTTCTTACTCTGTCTTGGTACTTGGTCCTTTCTATGACAAACTTCCCATCCTGAAACTGCTCAGGGCTGCCAGATGTCTGTGAACTGATTCATAAATGTTAGTGCTTTAGAAAATCCAAGGAATTTAGTAGTTGTATGCCAGGAAAATGGAGATTAACACCAAACTACATTTTTTAATATCCCAATTATCTCAGAATAGATACCAAAGTAGGCAAACATCTAAAATTTAAAACTTACCAATCAGTTTGCTGTTAGAAACTTACTTTCTGCTTAAAGCACTTGGTATTTTACAATATTGTCTTCATTTGTTGATCATACTAAGTTTCAAGTATTTCCAATTATGGTGTCTTAATATTTTCATAAATTGAGTACTCCTTTTGTTTATTTGTTTGATTTCGAGACAGGGTTTCTCTTTGTGTAGTCTTGGCTGTACTGGAACTTGCTCTGTAGACCAGGCTAGCCTCGAACTCACAGAGATCTGCCTGTCACAGAGACATACACAGATCACAGAGATCCTCCTGAGTGCTGAGATTAAAGGCATGTGCCACCATCACCCGGCAAGTATATTTGTAATGTGAAGAAAAGCACTACTTTTCAAGCAGAAAAATCAGAGGTTATCTTTTGTGTGTAGCTATCTGTAGTAAAGGAAGGAAGTTGAGTAGGACAGGGATATGGTATTGGAGAGAATGAGGCTTGGGCTGGTTTATGCAGTGGAATGGATTAGGGGTGCCATAGAAGAATAAACATCATGACTTAGGGATTGGGTAAGAATAATGAAGGAATGTTCTATGATGTCAACCTTAAGAAGTAGGCTTAATGGAGAAAGCAGAATGCTAAGCCCCCATTTAAGCCAAAACTTTATTTGACATGTTTTCTGAATTGGAAGCCTAATGTATTAGGGTATAGTTACTTACGTTTGTCTGACATTAACACACACTTGATTTTATTGGTATAATTGAAAACTATGATTAGTGGGATTCACCACCTACCCCCAATCAGGGTTTCTCTGTTTAGTCTTGACTGTCCTGAAATTCACCCTGTAGACCAGGATGGACCAGGCTACCCTTGAACTTTGTGATCCACCTGTCTTTGTCTCCCTAGTGCTGGGGTCTAAGATGGGCCACAACACATGTTGTCCTGTAGTATAATTAACTTCTAAAGAAACATATAAAGTTAGAAGTCCTTCTGAAATCCTTTGGTCTGTTGTAGCATGATTAATAAAATCCCAGTTCAACCTTGAAGGTCAGAAAAGCAAAACAGTCAGCCACTGGCTCTTATCTCTACCTTAGTCCAAAATGGTGATTCTGCCTCCAGAAATCCTCAGAATGAGACTGTGTATGAGAGCTGTCTCCTCCTGTATTCTATTCCTTTCTAGGGCTGGGATTAAAGGCATGCACCACTGCCGCCACCCAGTCTTTATGGCAAACTATTGTGACCACTGGAATTAAAGGTGTGTTTCCTCATTGCTTTACACTGGTTTGTAAGGCTGACCAGTGGGGCTTTTACTCTCTGATCTTCAGGCAAGCTTTATCTATTAAAATACAAATAAAATATTGCATCCCCTTGTTTGTCTAAAATAAAAAAGGCTATAACTAATATAAGAAAAAACTATATACAATAAGTACTATAACATATACAATATATACAGGTAATAAGTGCGCCAACAATGTCTAGTCCTTTTACATTTGACAAATTCAAAGAAAATGCTCCGTATCCTATCTTGGTGAGTCCAAAGTCCTGTATCTATTACTTTCTATTGTACCAGTTTACTTTGTATTATAACTTGCTTTCTGCATCAAGTAAACAAGGAAAACTATAACTATCTAGTCTTCAACTCCCTTAGAGTCCCCAAAAGGACATAATATTAACTGTGTAAGCAGGAAATGCGAGCAAATGACTTCAAAAAAATGTGAGAAATAACAGAAACAGTTGGCTGCCTGGACAGTCACCAAAGTTCTCTGCAATGTTGGAACATCTATCTTCGGCCTATAGGCCTAGCATAACCAACAGACTTTTCTGTGAAGCAGGATATTCTGAAGGGCTGTTCCTCCTGTCTTGACAATGTTTGGCAGTCACTTTCTTTTGTGTCCTGCTTGTACAATTAGGACAGCATACTGTCAGCAGTTGAGGCAAGGGCATTTTCTTGCCCAGTGGCTGGCTTTTGTCACAAAGAAAGTAAACTCCGAGTAGAGTCTTCAATGCCCATTATCTTCTCTGCACTAGATCAGTGCTGCCAGGAGCAGACATGTCTCATTGTCATAAAAAGAGCCTGTGTTATTAGAACATCTTAAATGCCATATTCTATAGATCTCTTAAGTGTTTGAAGATGACTTGTCTATCTAAAATATATCTTTTTTTGACCTTGAAAACATCTAATGTGACTACAAGTTTGATTACAATAGGTGACTAACCTGCATTTCTTTATTATCCTAAACAGTTGGCAATAATAACTTTCAAAGGCTGGAAATTTGCATTACATTGTTAAATGAGCTGTATAGGTACAATACTTTGAACAAGATTGGAAACGTATGAACAGAATGTTTTTAAAAAATTAATCTCAAATTTGTATCAATGTACAAAAGTCCAATCAATGTAAAACATTTAAAACTAGTAGTTGCTTTTAAAAAGTGGATTCAATAATC
>LOJH01040530.1:0-12544 GCA_001685095.1 Ellobius talpinus
TCTCTGTGTAGCTTTGGAGCCTGCCCTGGAACTCACTCTGTAGACCAGGCTGGCTTCAGACTCACAGAGATTCACCTGCTTCTGCCTTCCAAGAGTTGGGATTAAAGGCTTGCACCACCACTGTATGGCAAGATCTCTTTTCTTTCAGATGTATGTATTTATTATGTAGTGTTCCTCCTACATGCCAGAAGAGGGCGCCAGATCTCATTATAGATGGTTGTGAGCCACCATGTGGGTGCTGGGAATTGAACCCAGGTCCTCTGGAAGAGCAGCCAGTGCTCTTAACCATTGAGCCAAGAAAAGCAAACAAAATAAGGAGCATTCATGCATAAAATGATTACCTGTGTTCTTCATTATTTCCCCAGAAAGAGGATGGCTGATGCTGGCCCCAGGATGGAGGTGTGTCCTTATTGTAAGAAGCCATTTAAGCGATTGAAATCCCACTTGCCACACTGTAAGATGATAGGACCGCCCATATCTGCTGATCAAAAAGTTTATCAGTCCCAGCCAGCTTCACTTTCACATGCTAAAAAAGAGGTGAGGCCTACGAAAGGCCTAACCAGAGCTAAAAGGAAAGAGCGAGAGTCGGAGGGTGCCAAAAGAAATGCCCCATCAGAATGGACAGCTGCCACCTTTCCACTGGCAGCAGGTGTCTTGGAAAGAGCGGGTACAACAGAGGCAGGAGGAGAAACCAACAATCAAAACCAGCCCTCCTTCCAAGCTCTCAGTCATGCCAAGCCAAAAGTGATTCTGCAGAGAATCACAACCCGTCAGTCTCGTGCATCAGATGCCACTTCTCCCAAGAGAGAACTTGCCGAAGATGTGACTGGATCCAAGGGAGGTCTGTGTCATCCCTCAGAGACAGCAGCATCTTTTCTGATTTGCTCAATGGAGCCAGTTTTATCTGATCAAGGTAGAAAATATTCCTCCACTCAGCATCATGCTAAACCGGCCACTTCTGCAAGTCTGAAATTGGACACAGTCGATCCTCAAAGACAGAAGCTTCTGGCAAAATTATTAGACGTGCCTGTTAGTGACTGCCATTCACCAACGAATGGTAGCCATGGGATTCAGAGAGGCAGACCCTTGATATTGAACAAGGAAAGCAGTTCCCGAGATGAAGACCGCATCTCAGGAGTCTCTCCCGACCCTGGCAATGCTGAGACCCAAGAGAAGTCAGAATCCCTCCTCTTGGACCTTCACCCCGCTCCTCTGGGTAAAACACTAGTCAGAGAGCACCAGGAACTCGACCTCGGAACAGAGTTGTGCCAGCGCAAGGGAAATCCTGAGAACAGCATGTCTGCCACAGAAGTACAGGAACAGGCTTGCTCGGGCCGTGATAATAAGAACCCCATTTTACCCGCAAAGGCAAAAACACAGGCGGCCCTGGCACTTTTGAACATACTTACTCCACCAGAGGGAACTTCGAGGAAGCTTCTCTCTGTACCAGAGTCAGGGCATCAGTGCCTCGCCTCTCCAGTTGTGAAGTCTCCTCCAGAAGTCCCTGCCATAACACTATTAGTGGGAAGCAAGAGGAACGTTTTGGAACCCATGTCTTTCCGCCAACCCCATGCACCCCAGACAGGGTACCAGGTACCATCATATTCAGCTCAGTACCCAGTATCTAAAAGCTCCCTTGTCAGTCATGTTGCTCCTGCAGACTCAGAGGCTCTTCACCGGTCTGTGGGACTCGAGTGGTTTCCAGAACTCTATCCTGGTTACGTCGGTCTAGGAGTGTTGCCAAGGGGGCCTCAGCATTGGAACTCAGTGGCTCAGATGTCTCCCCCTGCCACTTCCCAGGGTGCGAGTGTCTCGGAAGGTAAGCAGGCTCACTTGCAAAGACCACCTCGCCCCTCCAGAATGCTCTGCAGCTTTGAAACAGGGATGACAGTCCTTGTTTTCATTCAGTTAACTTAGCCACACCTACATAGTCTACCCCACATGTGACTTAACTGACAGAAGAGACCTCGCAGTCCAGAGTCAATTGGAATGTTGCTTCTCCCTTCTCCATCGAGAGTTGAGGGTTAGACTGGGCCAGGCTGCTGATCCTGACAGTAGTTGTGTTTCTATACTGGGAAGAGGACTAACAGAAAGTGGGTGGGCAAGCTGAGAGCGTGGTAACGCACGCCTTTAATTCCAGGCACTTGGACACAGAGGCAGGCTGATCTTTGAGTTCAAGGACAGCTTGGTCTACAGAATGAGTTCCAGGACAGCCAGGGCTACGTAGTCTTGAAGAAAAAGAAAAGAAATTGGATGGGAAAAGCTATAAGGGATACAAGCCCAGTGTCCGGAGTGGCACGTAGGAAAGAAAGGCCTGTGGGTGCAGTGACCATGGCCTCTGCGCTCCATCTGTGATCACAGCTCAGATTTTTTGATTTTGTGTGTGTGTGTGTGTATGTTCCTCTGAATCTGTACCTGGAAGTGAGCCCAGCTTGGATAAGCAGAGAAAAGCAAAGTCCATGGTCACCAACACCGCTGAGACCACGGCCCAACAATGGCAGTGTTTTGAGTTGAGCTACATCTCCAGGCTTTATGATCGGTCTTTTTTTTTTATTTCGTTTTGTTTGTTTTCAAGTATGGGAAAGTATTGAGGTAAATGTGCACACAAGTGCAGTTCCTGTAGAGGCCAGAAGAGGGAATCAGAGACCCTGGGACTGGAGTTACAGGTGGTTGCGAGCTACTAGGTGTGGGTGCCGGGAACTGAACCCAGGTCTTCTCTTCAGCACTGCAGCCATCTCTCCAGCCCCATGATTTTTCTTTTTCTTGTTTGTTTTTAAGAGACTTTGACCTTGTACAAATACGTACTGTGTGATTCCTTGAACACTAACATGCTTTTGTTTTTAAAGTTTTTATGTTTTTGTGTGGTAACTCATGTGAGTTCATGTGCCATGTGCACCACACACATGCAGTTGCCCATGGAAGCCAGAAGAGGGTGTCTGATCGCCAGGAGTCATATTTCAAAATGGTTTAAGTCACTACATAGGTTGCTGGGAACCAAAACTGAGTCCTCTGCAATAGTAGCAAGTGCTCTTAACTACTGAGCCCTCTGTCCCAGCCCCCATCGTATTATGTAATATGATCATTTGAGCATTTTTATATTCCCGGCAGCTTTCACCACACCTGCTAGCTCCATCTATCTTAATTTATCCGTTGTACTGACAAACCAAACTGAGATCAGAAAACCACGGCCGGTCGGGATCCCCTTCTGGCTTGAACACGGAGGAAAATGTGAAAGAGAAACACGCGCCTTCTTTTCTGGTTCTACTTGTTATTCACATGTCAGCATAAATAGGACGGTTCAGCCAAGGCCTGGCAGTGGGGTCAGAGCAGACATACCAGATCAAGATGACTGACAGGGAGTAGGGGCATGTGTGATGATCATCCCTAAGCTCGAATCCACAATGCTCCAAAACAACAGCGTCTTGGGTGCTGACATGGGTATCTGCGGTCCTGGGGCAGAGATGATCCCAAGCCTAGCCGCACATGGGCAGTCACAGTCCAAACAGGCATGCTTAAAAAAAAATCTTCAGAATATGTTGACAGGGTTCGTCGGACAAACTCATCAGAAGCGAAGATGGATTTGGGGGCTGTGGGTGTAGCTCAGTGGTAGAGGGCAGGCAGACATGCATTTTTAGCGTGTGTAGAATCCTGGGCTCAGTCTCCAGTGGGGCAGGGGAGCAGAGAACAGAGAGATTCCATAGTTGGTTCTGGTTTGGGGCCTAAGATAGTTCATTGTACACATGTAGATGGTTCAAGATTGTTTTTAGGCCAAAATCTAAACTCTTTGGTGCACGCATTTCAGGATACTCAACCGGTAGTAGAAATACCTACTTGCTAAAATCTCAGCAGATGATAAGCCGTGGTTTGACCAGGCATGTACACACAGAGGGGGCACTTGATGGGTCTATCACAGTACAGGGTCTCTGAGGAGGATTTTACTGCAGTGTGTGGTTTAACTGCATCCCAGTGAGGTGCTCATTGATCCTCCTGTCAGGGTGTGCTTTTCCTGAGGCCCAGCCATTAGGCCCCGCAGCTGCACGGTGGGAAGGGGCGATTCTAGACGGACTGTCACAGCGACTTCTGTTTGGAACCGTAGTTCCTTGGTTGGGACGAAGTTCGGCTGATAGCTGGAGTTCCGAAGCCCCGGCACACACAACTTCCAGCTTCCCTCTTATGAGGCTCCTGGGAGCCATGCACAAAGGTGAGGTTGCTGTCACTGGCTGGTGGGTTCTCGCTGGCTCCAGGCTTGTCGAGAAATTTCTCCACTGTAGGTTGTTAAGCCAAGAAGAGAAAGGAGTGGTTGTCATTCTCTGTGTTTCCATTTCAGAGTCGAGTGTCATTCGGAACCCCAAAGCTAACAGAGCAGCAGCTCCCATTTATTGTGCAGCTCTTCTTAAAAAACAGCCCTGCCACCTGTCCCCAACCACCCCTCCTCACCCCTCATCAGCCGAGGCAATGCTGAACCTCAGCTAACCAGTCGTGTATACCTTGCATCACTCCAGAGTTTAACCCAACTCCCAATGTGGGAACCCGTGATTTGAATTTACTCAAGTCCTCCATAGCTGAACCTTGCTATGGAAATGTATATACTTTGTATAGCTCGCACTTACATAGGCCCATAAGTTCTGTGAGTTAGAGTTCATTGCACAGTCTAGCAGGACTGACTTGAATAGTGTGCACATACTGGGCCACGCCCTGGCCACTAATCATGTGATCTGCCTCTCTCTGCACAGGCTGGGTGAGGTGCAACACCACCATAAAGAAGAGCAGCGTCGGGGGCCTTACCATGCTCTTCGCTGGCTACTTCATCCTGTGTTGTAGCTGGAGCTTCAAGCATCTGAGTAAGCCGTCGTAATAGGTAGCCTAAGTAACTCATCACCTCCCTTTGGGCTCTGGTGGTAGTAGTATCTGGGAGCCCCGATGGCGCTGGGGCGCTGGGGCTTCATTAAAGGTCTGCAAGATTTGAGTTATATTTACATGGCTGCTCTAGCTGCTCATTAGTGATATCTGTGGTGGGCCGGAGGCCTTCAGTTGGTTGGTTGGTTTGCTTTTCCTGCTTTAAACTGTTCCCCACTAGGGGGAGGCGCCCTCCTTCGTGCCTGAGAACCCCTTTTCCACAGTGGACTAGAAGGGCTTTCTGCCACCTAGAGCAGGAGGAACAGCTTAAGACACAGAGCTTCAGCCTTTTGTTCACCGGGTCTCCCTGCGCAGGTCAGGCTAGACCTAGACTCAAACCCCCGCCCCGACCTCTCACTCCCCCTTCCTCAGCCTGTGAATGCTAGGGTTGCAGGTACGTGCCACCACACCTGGCTAGAGTCTGCATATTTTTTTTGTTGTTGTTGTTGTTTGTTTTGTTTCAAGACAGGGTTTCTCTGTGTAACAGCTCTGGCTGTCCTGGAACTCACTTTGTAAACCAGGCCCGCTTCTGCCTCTCTAGTGCTGAAATTAAAGGCATGCACCGCCACCGCCACCACCCGCCTTTTTTGTATTTTAATTTAATTCTTTTTTTTTATGTGTATGAGTATTTTACCTGCAAGTATGTCTGTATACAAAGTACATGACTGGTGTTCATTGAGACCAGAGAAAGCATCTGATCCCCTGAAACTAGAGTTACAGATGGTTTTGAGTTGCCTTGTAGGTGCTGGGAATCAAACCCAGGACCTCTGGAAAATCCAACAAGTGCTTTTAACTTCTGAGCCATCAGCCCCTGAGTCTGGCTACCTTCAATGTTCAAAACCAAGCTCCCTGAACCAGACACGGTGGTTCGTGCCTGTGATCCCATCATTCAAGAGGCTAGGGTGGGAGAGTAATGAGTTCAAAGCTGGTTTACGCTACGCACACATGATACCCTGTCTCCGGAAATCCAACCGTATCACCTGTTTAGTTATAGTTGCGCTCATATGAAGTCCTGACCAGGAGGAAAATGCCCCAATCCTTTTCTCTTAATCCAAGATAACTTTGGTTCGTTTAAACAGATGTGGAGGCTGAAGAGTTGGTCCAGTGGTTAGAACACTTGTCATTCTTAAAGAGGATCCAGGTTCAATTCCACTAGCATCCACACGGTAGCTCAGAGACATTCATAACTTCAGTTGTGAGGAATCCAGTACCCTCTTCAGACTTCTGCAGGCACCAGGCACACTTGTAGTGAAAAAAAAAAAAAACTCCCCAGCACTGGGAGGCAAAGGCAGGCAAAATTCTGAGTTCGAGGCCAGTCTGGTCTAAAAAAAAAAAAAAAGACTCTCCGAGTTTAGAAAGAAAAAACTCATGGTTCATAGGAAACTACCCAAAAAAAAATAGTTTAGTATATTTTCATAATTTAAGAGGTGGCAGGAGCCTAGGCTATTTCAGATGAAAACTCAGTGTACTGACTCAGTCCCTGTCTGGAGAGTCAGGGTGAGAGGTGACTGAGCAGAAGGGGCCTGCAGCACACATGCATGCTGAGCATCCTGCCATAGACACCAGTTCTCCTTGCAGCAGGCAGCAGACCATTCGTGAAATACGGGATCCCAATACAAATGAGAAGCCCAAAAGCAGAATCCCATCTCCCTAAAGACAGTGCTTGCTCCCAGGCGAGCCAATCCAAAGGTATTAGTCACATGGCATTTTGATGTCTAGCCCAGGTTGACCTTGTCCTACCTCTGCCCCGAGTGCTGCTGGTGCCATGCACCTGACCTGGACATTTTTTCATCTCTGAAGATGGAAGCAGGATGTTCTTAGGCCCAAGATTCCTAAATGTATGAAACAAAAGTATTTAAAAAGCAAAGATAAAAATTGGCCAGTAAGACACATCTTCCCAGGTTCTCATATTTGTCTGTTTGTCCCAAGAGCTGCAGCGCTGGCGCAAGTAATGCCGAGCACGTCCGAGAGCCACGGAGGGTGTGACAGACAGCTGCAGAGCGGACGAAACACTCAAAGTTTGTGCTGCAGGCAGGGAGGGTGCGAATAATAAAACTGTTGAAACCACCTCTTTGTTTCTTTCGTTTTGTTAACGAAATTGTTAAAAAACAATTCTATTAGCGTTTAAGAGACGAAATGGAGCAGACAAGCTATAAACCTCAGCGGCTGCTCCGTCGTAGAAAAGAGTAGAGTCATCGCACGTGTTTCGTTTTGTTTTGAGCATAGGGTCACACTGTAGCCCTGGCTGGCACACAGAGATCCACCTGCAGACTGCTGGGGTTAGAGGTGTGGGCCACCAGGCTGGGGTAAGTCACGCTTCCACAACACTGTTCATCTTTGAAAGAAGTCGGCAGGAACTCAAGCAGGGCAGGAACTTGGAGGCAGGAGCTGATGCAGAGGCTATGGAAGGGGGAGCTGCTTACTGGCTTGCTCAGTCTGCTTTCTTATAGAACCACCCACCATAGGCCGGGCCCTCCCACGTAAATCACTAATTAAGCCCACAGCTGGGTTTTATGAAGGCATTTATGGCAGCTCATAACTGTATCTCCAGTTCCAGGGGAAATTACACTTTTCTGAACTCCAAGGGCACTAGGCATGCTTATGGTTATATACATACAGGCAAAATACACACAAATTAAGAGTTTGATTCCCCAGGACCCATGTGGTAGAGAGAGAGAAGCAACTCCCACATGTTCTCTGACCTGCACTAGGATATGGTATGCATGTGTCCCCTGCCCGGCCACACACACACACACACACACACACACACACACACAGCCTGGGGATGTATCCCAGAGGTAGATTTTCCCTGGCTTGAATGAGGCCCTGGGTATAATCTCCAGCATCAACAACCAAAGCAATGCTGGATTTTAAGCCAGGCATGGTGAACCACACCTTGGGAGGTTGAGGCAAGAAGATCACAAATTCGCTGGGGGGTGGTGGTACACACAGTCGAGGCAGAGACAGCCTGGTCTACAAAGTGAGTTCTAGAACTGGCTCCACAGCTACTGAGAAACCCTGTCTCAAAAAAATCGGGGGAAAGCATAGGTTCAAGGTCAGTCTGATCTACATAATGAGAACTTGTCTTAAAAGCTATTTTAAGGTAGCTCAGTGGAAGAGCGCATGTCACTAGAGGCCTTGGGTTCCATTCCCTAGCACCACACAAAGAAATACAGTAGAACTATATATGCGTATATGTAGTTATCACTCGGGAGTTAGAGACAAGGTCCCCCTCAGCTATCTAGTGAGATTGAGGACAGCCTGGGCTACAACATGAGACCCTGTATCAAGAAAGGAAAATACAATTTATCATATTATTCACAGGCTATCTTAATGAGAAAACCAGTCAACACCCTTCATAATGAAAATATTTTTAAAAAATAAATACCTGAGGGGATCATTCACCTCTTCCGCCCTCAGAGAAGTGGTTGGCAGTACCATGGGATGGGTGGTATAGGTTCCTTGAGCCTCCATTTTGAACGCTTAAATTGGGATAGATTTGACTCTCCCTGAAGAGATGTGTAACTCTAATCCAAGAAGGGACAGCTGAGGGGGACTTGTTACTTTCCTACTCTATTGCTCTGCTAAGACACCATGACTAAGGCAACTTATAGAGGCTTATAGGGTAAGTCCATGACCATCATGGTGAAGGAACCAAACAAACTCCATTTTGAGAAAGAATATTTTATACAGGACCTAACTAGGGGGGTGAGTGCAGCCCAGCAAAATCATAAGCAATCATAAACTGGGCCTGCCCTGGTCAAAGCGACCCACCAGGGTATCCAAACAACATCTGCTTGCTTTGAAGGTCCTTGTAAGTATCTGATTAGTGGGTGTTTTAAAATTCCTGTCTGCTGACAATCACTGTTTTGAAATTCCCCTATACCCCCACCAACGAAATCAAGTTGTATACTTGTATCCAATCCTGAAACACCAAGGGTTGTGCCACCCTGCTTGTGGTTTTTCCCTTTTAAAACCCCTTGTCCCGAAGCCTGGGGGTTGTTTCCCCCTTCCTGCTGTGTCAGTGTGTTGGATTATGGTCCAAGCTAGCTTGAATAAACCCCAGTGTGTTTGCATCGGGTACCGGCTATGTGGTGGTCTTCTTTGGGGGTCCTATGATGTGGGCACAACAATGTCATAGAACATGGCAGCAGGCAGGCAGCCCTGGTGCTGAAGCAGGAGTTAACATAGCCATGAGGCAGAGAGAGGGACAGAGAGGGCTAACTGGAAATGATATGAGCTTTTGAAACCTCAAAACCCAACCCAATGGCATACCTCCTTCAACAAGGCCAGACCTCCTAATTCTTCCCAAGCATTCAAATATATGAGCCTATGGAACCATTCCTATTCAAACCACCACAGGGACTCACTCGTCATTTAAAAGCTCTCAGCCTGGGAAGAGAAGCTCCACAGCAGCCCACACTTGGACCAGCTTCGGCAGGGGGTTCAGGTTCCAAAGAGGAGGTATGGAGGCGGGAGAAGGGGGCACAGAGAGATGGACACAATCTGAGGGTGAATCGGGATGGCTGCCTGAAGCCTTTAATTGAGAAAAGGTTACACCTTTTGTACCGCACAGTTGCATATAGAATTAAACTGGAGACNGGGGGGGCTGTGAGCTGGGGTGTAGCTTGAGACCTGGAGTTGAAGCTAGCCTTGAACTTGACAGTAGGCACCAGTTCTGTGTCCCTGAAAGGACCAAAAGTTCCTCTTGCCAGAGATAAGAATGACTGCTTTATCAAGTAGGAACTTTCCTCAAACTCCCAAGGGAATGAAGAGACACTCTATTACAGTTCCTCAGTCTTACTATATGGGCCTGTTCCCCTCATAACTCTCCTAAAAGGGAAGGTCCTGATGTCTTACTCTTTTCTCATTATACCGCACCATTCTGATTTCTCTGTATTTATTAACCGAACTCTTGCCTTTAATGGCCTCAGGCTCTGGATCTGAATTGTAGGCATTTCATCCTTGGGATCAGGGGCTTCTAGTAAATCTCTAACGCTCCTGTTCTTGGTATAATTAGCAGGGCACAATGGAATTTCTGGTTCCATGGTAGCAGGGACTTCTTTTTCCCCAAAGAATTATTTTGTTTAGAGGGGATGCCATTGTTATGAATACATGGTGAAGTGGGAGGGGCCTTTAGCAGGTCCCATGGCAGATGAAAGACAAATAGGCCATGCAGACAGAGCTTGAGTTTATTGAGAGAAGGGTAAAAGGAAGGGAACAGGGAGGGTCGAAGGGAGGGGGAGGGAGGGAGAGAGAAGGAGGGAGGGGCAGAGACCTGCTTGCCTCTTCAGAACAGCAGGAAGAGAGCAGGAGTAGGCAGGACTTGTCTCTTAAAAGGACCTTTGCACCTGCCTAGAGTCAGGGTATTGCCTGCCATGCATGCAGGGGTGCCCACTCTGCCTCTGCCAAGTCCCCCAAGGGGCGGGGCCAGGTTTGTGTTTGCCTGGATGCTGACAACCATTGTACACAATTTTATCCTTTACCAAAGCCCACACAAAATTTCCCAAAGGGAAAGGTATTAATATTGAGAGCCATTAAAAATGAAAGTAAAAGGTGCTGGACAAGTGTGGTCTGTACCGTTGACATGCTAGAGCTTTGTCATGACATGCTTGTCATGACAGCAACGGTCACTATGTACTCCATGCCACCACATGTCCTGCAGAGTC
This sequence comes from Ellobius talpinus, assembly GCA_001685095.1. Lineage (NCBI taxonomy): Eukaryota > Metazoa > Chordata > Mammalia > Rodentia > Cricetidae > Ellobius > Ellobius talpinus. Next base: position 10,566 of record LOJH01040530.1, read on the forward strand.
CTGTCACATGTACTGGGTCATTTCACCTGTATGACAGCCCTGTGTCATGGCTGCTTGAGTTCTAGACTGAGGAAGCAGGCTAGAGGAGGTTAGGCAGTTTTCCTACATGGCCAAAAGCTATCACATAGCATCCTAGGGTGGTTTGAAATGGTATCCGAACGTGCAAACCGCCCCCTGGGCCTGTGTTATGCATTGCCTCAGCAAAGCCCTCATGCAGAAGGAGGCCAGGTAGCCATGCTCCACTTAGTCCTTCTGCAGGCCCCCTTCTTCCCAGTGGATAAATGACATTGTTGTGTCTGCTTTGACATGGTGGAGACTGTCCTGGTCACTGCCCTAGCTCAGTAAGATAAGCCTTTTCTATATACCAATACCTAATCCCCCGGTGAGGGTTAATCATCTATGTCAGCTGGCCTGCATACCTAGGAGATACACCTCCGGATGAGTCTGGGAAGGTGTTAGGGTTAACTGAGTAGAGAAGACAGGCCATGAACCCATGAATCCATGCAATCCATATAGCATGCTACAGTACATGGGTAGCACCCTCTCCATGTCCTGGATTTCCGGACCGAATTTGAAAAAGAAGGAAGCTGAACATTTCTTTTTCTAGGCTTCCTTGAATGGATTCAACACGACCAGACAGTTCACACTCCCACCGTGGTTTCCCTGCCATGATTGACTATGTCCTCTCAAAATAAGCCCCAAGTTGGCTGCTTTGCCACAGCATTAAAAAAAAGAAGAAAAAAAGAAAAAGAAAAAGAAGGAATTAATACCACTTCACATAAGACACAGAATATATTCTCAGATTTAAACAAGCCATATGGGGAAGCAGCTGCCAAGCTGAAAGCCACTGTTTGATTGGATTGCCCATTTTCGGGAGCTCTTGAAACCATTGGCCCAGAGTGGTCGGCAAGAGCATGGGAGCTGAATATGGGACACTCACTGACCTGGTCGAGTTCAGTGCGCTTGGCTCTACAGGTTCACAGATAACTCCTCCCTCCCACAGTCAGCAGACCTCTGGTCCTGTTGTATTTTTTTTTCCTGGCAGCTAGTTCATGCGCAGGGTAGTTGGAAATAGGCCAGATGCTGTAGGCTGTTTCTGCATCCTGTATCTCACTGGAGGTGATGGGGCTTACTGGACCACTGGGTGCAGAATTCCCTGGGGAGGCCATGGAGCCCCTTTACTAGGAGGTTTTCCAGTTCCTGTGCTACAGGCTAGGTCTTGATGACTCTGACCGGTACAGCCTTCTTCACTGGCATGGTGGCCTGGGTTTGGAAGGAAAGAGAGAAAGTTAAGGTCATGCCTTCTTATGAATTCTGCTAAGAAAAGTCCCCACTTGTCTGGAGAACCACGGGCTAGTTTTCTAAAGAATTCATTGGCTCTGGGCAGTGGTGGCGCACACCTTTAATCTCAGCACTCAGGAGGCAGAGACAGGGGGATCTCTGTGAGTTCGAGGCCAGCCTGGTCTACAGCATGAGTTCCAGGACAACCAGGGCTACACAGAGAAACCCTGTCTCAAAACAAACAAGCAAACAAACAAAAAAAGAATTTATTGGCTTCTCCAGCCTCACAGGGGTCTTGTTCAGAAGGTTGAGGTGGAAAGACCTGGTAAGTACAATAGTTTGAGACCAGCCTGGAAATAATTGCAAAATCTGGACCCCAAAGAGAGATTTCAGGTTCCCGTTCAGCTCCCATCCTGCAGACAAAGGTGGTTCGTGCTTTTCAAAGTCAAACATCCAAGAAAATAAAGGGTTCTGCCCTCTTTCCCACCATCCGGGTGTAACTGTACTTTTTTCTTTTTGAAACTAGGTCTTCTGTAGCCCAGGCTGCCCACGTAGCCAAGGATGACCTTCAACTTCTGATCCTCCTGCCTCTACTTTTTTGTTTGTTTTTTCATTTACGAGATAGGGTATCTCTGTGTAGCCCTGGCCTGGCTGTCCTGGAACTCACTCTGTAGACCAGGCTGGCCTCGAACTCACAG
>LOJH01040531.1:4549-14595 GCA_001685095.1 Ellobius talpinus
TTGGTCAAGGGGCATTTAGGCTGTTTCCAGGTTCTGGCTATGACAAACAATGCTTCCATGAAAATAGTTGAGCACGTGTCCTTGTGGTATGATTGAGCATCCTTTGGGTATATACCCAAATAATGTGATACTGTTGGGTCTTGAAGTGGGTTGTTTCCTAATTTTCTGAGAAATCGCCATACTGATATCCAAAGGGGCTGTACCAGTTTTCACTCCCACCAGCAATGGAGAAGTGTTCTCTTTACCCCACATCCTCTCCAGCATAAGTTGTCATTAGTGTTTTCGGTCTTGGCCATTCTTACAGGTGTAAAAGGGAATCTCAGAGTTGTTTTGATTTTCATTTCTTTGATGGCTAAGGATGTTGAGCATTTCCTTAAGGGTCTTTCAGCCATTTTAGATTTCTCTGTTGAGAGTTCTTTGTTTAGGTCTGCACCCCAGAAAAATCCTTCTTGAACAAAGATGAAAAGAAGAAAAAGCAGTATACAGAGACATAGCAGACATGCAGTCAAATTGCAATCATTACAGAAAAACAGAATAACAAAGAGTGTACTACAACCCTGAGTTTGCAGAGAAAACCATACTGAAATGAACACAGGGAGCCTCTTCTGTTGTTGAGAGAGGGTTTCTCTGTGTAACAGTCCTGGCTGTCCTAGAATTTATTCTGTAGACAAGAAACTCACAGAGATCTGCTTGCCTCTGCCTCCCAAGTGCTGAGCTTAAAGGAATGTGCCACCACCACCCAGCCCAGAGCCTCTTCTTAACAACTGTGCTACTTTTTGTTCTGTAGTTTGACTCAAGCTAGGGTCATCTGGGAAGAGGGCACTTCAATTAAGGAAATGCTCCCTCAGATTGGCCTGTAGATACATTTGCTGGGCATTTTGCTGATTCATGGTTAGTTAATATGAGAGGGTTAACACGGTGGGTGCTCCCACCCAGGCAGAGGATCCTGGTGATAAGAAAGCAGGCTAAGCGAGCCATGGGGAGAAAGTCAGTGAACAGAACTCCTCCAAGACTCTGCTCCAATTCCTGTCTTTAGGTTCCTGCCTTAACTTGCCAACATGATAGATTTATAAGTTGTAAATGAAAATAAATCTTTTCCTCTTCAAGTTATATTCTGGTTATGATGTTTTATTACAGCAGTAGAAACCTAATAAAGATAGCTGGTAAGATTTGAAAATATGTGGCAAGAACAACTTATTTTTGCAAAAATATCATATAACTATATCTAGGTACAGCAAAGTCAGTTCAAATTTAAATGTGCACAAAGGCAGAGAGTTTAAGACTAAGCAACCATTACTCTTTGTCACTGTTGGGTGTCTAAAGGCTACTATAGTGCCTGGTACCTTACGGCCACTTGGTAAGTTTTGCTCAAATAATAATGGTACACATACATCACTTCATCCGGTTATCATTGAGTCAGTTTTGCTGTGTAAGTCACACTACCGGCGGTTCTGCAGCTCTGGTTGGCGTCCAGCTCTAAATCCTGCCTCAGCTCCCTGATTGCCAGGAACAGACATGTGTACCACGACACCCAATATTTCAACTATCTAAACTGATAGTTTGGGGGATTTTTGGTGATTTCAAAGTAAAATCAACCCAACAAATACAAAATTCCCATGAATGTAAACTGTGTGCATATGACTTTTATATGCCAAACATCTATTTACAAACTGTCTGAAATCTAATATATTTATTCATGCAGTAAGGTATGCAAATTTGCAGGTCTGAAAGAGAAAAAACATTTCTACCCACCATCCACATTTGGTAGAACTGTGCTGATACAACCAAACCTCCACCTGGATTATTTGTATAATACGAAATTCCTAGATGTTTTTCCTAGAAACAATCACTGAGACAAGGATTGCAGAAACATAAAGATAGCCAGTTCAGAGAGAATTATTAAGCCAACTACTCTAGGAGACATGAAGACACTGTCAAATTATTCTTGTAAAGGGAGTGAAGATCTTGGAAATTCTTTAGAACTTCTATTCCACGGGTCACCTGGGGAACACGAATTTCCATGCCCTGCCTATGTTACGTGGACAAAGTGGATTTGGGTAACACAAAGGCAGCACCCCAACAAATATGTAGTTGCTGGTTGTCTTAGGGTCTCTACTGCTGTGATGAAACACTATGACCAAAACAACTTAGTGAGGAAAGGGTTTTGCTTCAGTTTACAGTTTCAGGTGACAGTCCATCACTGATGGAAGTCAGAACAGGAACTCAAACAGGGCAGGATCATGGGAGGCAGGAGATGATACAGAGGACAAGGAGAAGTGCTTCTTACTGGCTTGCTCCTTACGGCTTGCTAAGCTTGCTTTGTTATAGAACCCAGGACCACCAGCCCAGAGATGGCATCACTCATGATGGGCAGGACCTTCCCCATCGATGACTAACAAAGAAAATGCTCTACAGACTGAACCACAGCCCAATCTTATGAAGGCATTTTTTTTCAATTGAGGTTCCCTCCTCTCAGATGACTATGGTTTGTTCATGTTGGTATAAATCTAGCCAGCACATTGGTCTACAAAGTCAAACCAGCCTGTAGAAATAAGAAGAGAATCTGTGAAGATAATAGTTAAACACTTGGTTGTCTCCTAGAGCAGACAAGTAATGATAATTATCATGTCATTATGTCAAGGAAAGATGCCTCAGAGTAAAATGAGAAAACCTGAGAACAAAACACAACTATTAATTTATTTTTGCCCCAGGATAAACAGCTTAAGGAGACTATTGTACGGTAGCTACTACTGTGTGCACACAGTGAATGATGCTTGTCAGAAGAATGAATACATGACTATGGACTGAGCTATCCAAAAACAGACACACCAGAGCAGCCATGGCAGCCCCCTGGAGCTCTGCACAAGAATTTTATTTCTTAAAGTTCATTATGGGGAACTAGCTTTGATGCAGAACTTTTCTCTGGAAGAGACAGTCACAAACTGCATTTTTAGCCATAAAGAACCAAGAATAAAAAGAATAGCTTAACCTTAAGAGTTTTCTTTAATGCGAAGATATATAGCCAATTAAAATGTAAAGTAGAAAAAAATCTTAAAGATATAGAGCAGAGCCATCATTCCCTTGTCTGCTGAATCCTTCACATTGTTAGAATGAATGGCATCTCAAGGCTAAGGTGTCTATGCTGATTCCACATCCTATTATATTCCTACAGCTAAATTGTGCTGCTTTCAGAAATCTTTCTTAGGCCAGTCAATATGTTTCAGTGGAGGAAAATTCTCAATTCTGATAGTATCTATTTCTCTACAAATTAAGTTGGAGACCTAGGATATAATATATTCTTTGTTTTCCAAAAAGGATCAATCCCTGGCTTATTAAAGTTGGTAATGAGTCCTTTAGAAAAAGGCAGAAATCAATTCCATGCAGCAGATTTAGCTAAGCAACCTCATTAAGACCAAAGACAACTCTATTTTTGTTAGTTTAATAAAGATCATATGTCAATTAAAATATGCTACCGTTTTCTTTTAATGAAGATGGCTTATATCGACTGATAAACTTTTGAATTTTGAATGTACTAGATGTAGAGCTTATTGAGATTGATCAAGCATTGCTTAATTTTATCTCAACATTAAATTTGCCTTTAGGCTGTGAACATCACCTATTTTGATTAAGATAATAACATACTAACCTTAAGCAGCTGCCATTTATCAAGAACCCAGAAAGGTGAATTCATATAGTCAAGAAGTGGAAAGATTCAAAATTCTAACATAAAATGAATGATAGCATTTAAATACTCTATCCTCCCCAAGTTACCTATGCCTACAGTTAATATTACAATTGATCTGCTCATTACTCCTAAACATTCCTGAGATAGAAATCTTTCACATATTTCAGTATGCTTCAATTTCAACTTTGACTCTTTCTTCCCCAAACCAAAGCTTTCCTCACCTGAGTCTACAAATTTTAAGAATACTTGGTTGAATAGGTAGTAAATGATCAGATAAGAAAACATACCAGAGTAACTCAAAGTATAGTTGTCCCCTAGAATAAGTCAATATTAAAGTCTCCTGTTTTTCCTAGGGAAGAATCATACTCAAAATAACATTCTTCAGACTAAAAATGACGACCCATGAATGAATCATTTATCTTAAGGGAACCCAATATACCCCGCCCCACACCAAATGCTACCGGATCGCTCAGTTGGAGACTAGAACTGTAGATCTAGCTCTCCTGCTTTTTAGAAAAGTAGGTTTGGAGACAGGAGAACCATCTAGAGAGGAGAAAACAATATACATTCCTATGCATATCAAGGTAGTTGATGTCTTTCAGTGATCTGATCAGCTCGATTCAATACTTCTCTAGGACAGTAAGTTCACCTAACCTGTGCCAGCATCTTGGTGTGTACAGCTTACATCAAGCCATCTTTTGTTCATCAGCCCAATTAGATAACTCTCCCCAGATTACTGGGAATTCCTTCCTCCAGCTCCTCTCTCAAGACTAGCAAACGACAGGGGCTAGGATGATAGTTCAGTGAGTAGAGCTTACCACCAAGCCTAACGATCTGAATTTGATGTTCAGCCCCACAGGATGGATGGAAAGAATCAACTTGCAAGTTGTCCTTTGGCCACTATTCCTGCACTGAGTGCATGTACACACACACACACACACACAAATAATTTAAAAATTTCAAGAAAAAAAACAGTAAATGGTATTGACTCTTTACTTCATAAGGTCAGTAGTAGGATGGGCAAGAAAGAATTAAAGGCAATCATTCTTTGAACGAATAAATAAAACTAAATTACTAAAATTACAAAACAAAAGCCTTCAACCAAGATAGACTATCCATATTACAGTCTTATGGAGCCTACTGGAAAAAAATCTTAAACTTAATAAAAAAGAAACATATTACAAATTAAAACAAAGTTGCTAATGCCAGCTTTCTTCTTTCAGAGAAAAGAAAACTGAGCCTAAGATCAAAATGTATTCAGCAAAGTTTTATTCTTCAGAATGATAGTCAAATTACTTAATAAACGTTATGGCTACAGCTACTGTTAGGTGATCTCAAGGGTGAGCTCTGATTGGACCGTAAAATCCAAACAAAAGCTGCCTGAGACTTACTGGATGAGAATTTGTAAGAATACTAACTCATTGATAGGGTGTGACCAGCGTTTCTGTTGAATCGTGTCTCCTGTTTCTCCTTTTCTATACAGCACAGCATGTTAAGATTTTTGAAGGCCATATAAACTTTTGAAGGAATGTACTAATTTCACATACCACTTCTTATACATTAAAGGATTTAGAGATAGACATTTAATACTCATGACGATGTCTATAGCTCCCACTCAGTCCTATAATTACTACAAAGAAAACATTTTAATAGTGATGGGATATCTTACCATAAGAGGATAAGCACAGCTTCTGTAGTATGATACTTAGAGTTACCATGGTTACTCTGGTTACATATATTAAAAGTTTTTCTGATTTTCATTTATATGTTCAAATTAAAACTGCGTGGCTTTAATCATCCACACTGAGATTGTCTTCTGCACTTTAGGTTAGCAATCGCATTGAGGAATAGATGCCATAATTCCATTGCCTGAATTTCTTCTTCCACTTCTAATTCTTTCTTAAGCATCTGGATACTAGTATTTCTTCCCCGAACTCATCAAGTGTGGAAGAAGAAGAGAATATTGAGGATCGAAATAAGATACTGTTTATGGCTGGCTCTCCCATTAGATTATTTCCCTTAACTACTTGGATGCCTCTGGGCATAATTAAAAGACTCTGCTACTTTCTCTGTATTGTGTGAAATGTGTTACATAATTGAGTTGATTAACAGGCCACAGTTTTCTTTCTCAGAGCACTTTGAGCTCCCAGAGATGACTTTCAAATGGGAACCTCTTCCTCAGTGGAGCCTCTCACCACTGAGAGCAGCTCTGCGGGGTGCTGGGGAAGCAGAGGAAGGTGGGAAATGGGCTGCTTATGAGCAAGAATGCAAAGTGGGTCTCTCTGCCTTGCAGGTCTCTGGTCTTCCAATCCCGTACCCTGACTGTGTCTTTGGGGTGGGGAGTGTTTTGTTGAAATAATGAATAGTAGGTGGCATCACTAAAGTAGAAAGTTTCAATTTGTGAATCCCTGGGGCTGTGTGAGATGAAACACTCTTACTCATCCCTGAAAATGAAGCCAAATTGCTTCCGGAACTTCCTCTGAGAAAGATCATCTAAAGCAGCTATTGACATTTTAGCCCGGGAAACAAGACATTTAATTAATGTGTTTTAAACAGAGAGTACTATTTCCATGGGGATTGTTCTTTTCAAAGCGTGTTTTCACCTGTGTAGCATTCTACCTGTAAAAAAGATGGTGTTGAGCTACAGAATGATGCTTCAGCTTATCTGGGAAGCTTAGAAACTAAACCGGTTAGTTAAAATACCACTAAGGTCACAGTAATAGTGTTTTAGACAGCAACCTATGGAAAAAAACCTAAATACTATTAGTGTTTGGAGAGAAGACCTGGTTTAACTTCGGAAACTCTAGGAAGAGAGAGTCCCCTACACTGACTACTAACAGCAGAGCTATCTGCTAGGAAGGAAAGCATTTTTTAAAACTCTCAAACATTTTAAAAGCAAACTTTCATTACAAACTGGCATGCTAGCTACTTATCAATTTCATCCACTTATTAAGTCTTCTCCAATGATGTTGTAGAAAATTGGTTAGCTCAGCCTTTGTATGTAAAATAAATTAACACAGTATTGATAAGAAACTATGTTCATTCACTTTCTAAAAAGTGTCTGCTGAACTTCAGGTACTGCTCTAAATCCTGCTCAACAGGTATTCTAGTCTTTCCTTTTGTTGTTGTGATAAAACACTTTGATCAAAAGCAATTTAGGGGAGGAAGGAGTTAAAATGGCCTATACTTCCAGGTCACAATGCACCACTGAGGGATACATTGTGGGAAGGGAAGTCAGGGCGAGAATCCAGAGATAAGAACCAAAGACACGTACTTCTTCTGGTAAGCTCTGCTCTCTGGCTCATACTTAGCTAGCTCTCTTGTGCAGTTCAGGAACACCTGCCCAGGAAGTGGCACTACCCACAGTGGGCTGGACTCTCCTACATAAATCAAGACAATCCCTCACAGACCAACTTATAAAGGCAATTGCTCAATGCAGAAGTTTTTTAGGTGATTCTATACTGTGTCAATTCAACAGTTAATGCTAACTAGAACAAAAAGGTTAAGAAGATTGGGACAAAAATAAACCAGGAATAAAATTAAAAATGTCAGATTGCTAACTATGTAGAAATAAACAGTAATAGATAGAAAGTGAAGGGTAGGGAGCTGAAGAAAATATGACATCATTATCTCTGAAGTGGTGATTGGGCTGATAACCAAATGATAAGACAGACATTCCTGAGTAAGAGTAATTCAGGAAATCGGAAACCCAAGTTATAAATACCTGACCTATAGCCAGTCAGCACATGGTAACGGAAATAACACACATACACATATACAACAAACAACAACAAAAACAGACTTAACATTTGAGTGGACAAGAGCCTCAACAAGCAGAGGCCAATATACTAAATGTCTGAAAATTATACTTTCCAAATCAAAGATAACATACTAGTTAAAGAAACATGTTCCATCCTCCTACCTTAATAAACATTCTCTTCCCCAGAACATGGTAGTCTAAGCAAAGCTATCCTCTAATCCCTGTGCCCTTTCTCGGTTCAAACTACACCACAAGGGACTTAACACATCCTAGATGTGGGAACCCCAAACTGTTCATCCAAACTCATACATACACATTCTTCTTCAGCCACTTATCAGCCTAAGCCAGACTCCACTGTCAAGTGTAAGCCAGTCAGCAGTTAAGCTACCCTGTGATAACAGATTCTCCGAATCACCAGGACTTAGTGTCTGTGATGGACAATGGTTCCCACCATTATCACACCCCAAGGAAGGAAAATATGAAACTAATAATTATTTCAGGATTAATTAATTTTATGTATCAGCCACTCTTCTAATTTTTCATAATCCATTGAGGTTAATATTAGGTAGGCATATTAAGGTTGAAAGTTTAATTTATTCAAGATATGTGATAGAAATGGAATAGATACTAGAATTCTAGAGCCTGTGCTTTTAAGCTAAAAGACAAACATCCTAAGAGCAATTAGCACTTTTCTCCAAAACATAGGAAAACTAAAAATATTCCAGAGAAAGTAAAATTACTAACAAAACAAAATAGCTTTTTCCTAACAATTCCTTAACATTAGACTTAAGCACATAATGTTCATTTCAGTAATATTTATAACTAGAAAAGGCAGCAGATAATTGGATAACAATCCATGAATACCCTGCCTTTTCAGTTTCCACATCTCAGTTCCAAAGATCCACTGTTGTGGAATATTAGCTTAAGATGTGTTACATTCGTTTATGCTGTGGAACACTTAATGATGCAAAGATGTGTTGCATTCTTTTATGTTGCATTTGTTTAACTCTGTAAAACTGTTATTTTGCCTGTCTAAAACAACTGGTTGGTCTAAAAAAGAGCTGAATGGCCAATAGCTAGGCAGGAGAGGGATAGTCTCCATTAGTAAATTAAGACTTAGCATTCTCTGGAGTTCATCCTTGGGCACTAAATCTAACTCCAGTGTTCCTGCTGGTTTTTGAGTCAAATCAACTAAAATTCAACACCTAGTTTAAACTAAAAATTGTGTTGGTCACACAACATGGATAATATTATCCATAGGGTACTCCAATCTAACTTGTGAGACTCAAACTTGAATTGCAAAGCTACTGATGAGTATTTTATGAAACATAAAGTAGCAATAAGGCAGGAAAAGGTTAAACTATGGGGACATAAGGCAAAGGAGCCTCAGAAATTGAAGCTTGCCACCGGGTTAAAGAAAATCAAGAACTCCAGTAGAACTAACACTTGCTATGAAGATTGTCAACATAAAGGTAACATTCCATTATATAAAGATATTTTATATTTAATTAGCAGTGAACCTTGCTTAAGGTTCAAGCCTCTATATCCTTCAAGGAAGTCCTTCATTCTTTCCTAGATATTTTCTGGGAATCCCACAAGAGTATCTACTTCGTTTCCAGTGAAGTTACCCTAACTCAAGCAACCCTGGGATCTGGAATTTTGCCCGCATTAATGGTAATCTTGTTAGGTCCTCTTCACAAACACCTTGTGAGCTTACTTAAACTCCTTAGCAGGCCTTCAAAGACAATGCCTTCAAAGGTCATCAAAATCTTGTACATAAACATTGTAAGGACAGCGAAGTATGAGTCTTCCAGCTTTGCTTCATACTGGCTTCTCTTAGAATTTTTTTTCCTTGTTGTGTCTAAGGGTCCAGCTTTGCATGAGGGGGAAGTCTCTCAAAACAAACTCTTCGGGCTGTTGTGGGCGACAGTCTCAGTAAGTGAACGAAGTTAAACAAATTTAATTTTAAATAACTTGTGTGAAATTTTTTGTCTGACACCACAATGTTAACTTCAATCAGTGAGCACTCCTACTTCACGGTGTTACTCAGGATGCTCGCACTAACTGCTTTTTCTTCGAATCCCTCACAGGCTTAGGAGTTAGAGCAAAGGAACAGGCACAAAGCCGCAAAAGCCCACAGCGCGGAAACATTTTGGCAAAGCTTGAAAGCTTCTTCAACAGCTCACGAGCGAAACTGAAAATCAAGAGGCGCCCAAAGAGCACGACACGAACGCCACCCTGCCTGTCTGCAGACCGCTCAGAACAGAGGCGGGAAAGGCACGACGCAGCTCCAAAAACTAGGCAAAAAGCTACAGAGTTTATCTTTCCCGCTGCTTCCTGCGGGACCAACCGGACGGGCTTCTGCCTTGCTCCGCGCGAGTTCCGTGCGCGCACTTTCATTGCGTCACCGCGCCAGGTATCGCGGTACCACCCCGCCGCCGAGGCCCTTTCACAAAAGTCTCGCGAAACTTGTCCCACGGGCCCACGGCTCCACGCTCGCCCTCGTCCACTCCGCCCCGAAGCCCGTGCTGCTCTCTCGGTCCAAGTCACAAAACTCCCCGCGTCCTCTTCCTCCAGCGTCGCCTCCTTCCACCCAGTTCC
>LOJH01040532.1:0-14595 GCA_001685095.1 Ellobius talpinus
TTTCGGGTGTAAAGCTAGCCATGTGGGAGCCGGGAGGGACGAAAAGCAGGCCTGTGTGCCTCATCGCTACAGTCATCTGGTGCTATATGGTATAAATGTTTGCATCACATAGATTCACCGTGGGCAGAGGTTTAATGTGTATATAAACACAGAATATGTTTACTACAGAGAAATCAAAGGGTGCTGAAGTAATTTGCAGTAGTACAGCTCACTTTGGATAATTACAGTGTCTCTGAAGAATGCCTTTGTGTATTACAAAGGAGGGGACTGTTAAGAAGAAAACCGTTTGGAGCTAGTGGCATTCTGCAAAGGGCCTAGACTGATCTTGCCTGAGACTAGCTTGGAACTGGGTGGGGACATTAATGAGAAAACATTTTATGAAATGGGGGCAGAGGAACCCAACATCAAACAAATGAAGAAAACCAGTCATTTCAGCTGTGGGCCTAACCTTATTCAGTCAAATTTCATGTAGGTAACTTACTGTAACTACAGAAATAACATAAGAAATGATTAGTTAAGATTATGCTGGCAGTAAAGATACTAATATTTTACTGCACGTTGAGTTCCAGTTTACATTTTATGCATAGGTAAATTAGATTGCAATGTTGTTTATTCTTGTTTTATGGAAAGCTATTTTCATCACAGCCTTAAAGGTTGCTATTAGTTTACCTCCTGCTTCCTGTTTTATTAGAATAAAGTGATTTTTAGCTTGCTTCCTTATGTTTAGAAAAAGCCATGGGACACGGTAGCCTTTAAACACAATGAGTTAACAATGGGAATTAAACAATTTTGTCCTAGGCTTTGGAAGGTCATGTTATAATAAGATTAACCCCTCCCCCCAGGTATTGTTCATTTGTAAACAAGTCTGGCTTTGGCTCTTACAAACATGCTGCTGATTAGATTAATTTCCTATGAAATGCAAATACCTTTTTTCTTTCTGACAAGCTACTCAGATTCTGCCAGTTTGGTGACTGTACAAGAAAAATGCAGTGTGGAAGGAAAACAATTCTGTAGCAAAGTGAAACGAACATAAAATGAGATTTGGCTGAGATTGGAGTGTCTGTATTGTCCTTTAAAGGGGGAATTCAAGAACTAGTGAGCCAGGTTTGTGTTTAGGTGTAGATAGTGAGCAGCAATCAGCCAGAGGGAGAGAAGTAAGAATGTTTTCCCTACTGGCTGCTGCCCTGGCCTACCGACTCTGTAATAACTCACCTCGCCAGGCTGGGCAGCAGCCCATTTGGGCAATTTTGCTTCTAAAGCCCCATGCCTGAGTGTACCTACCACTGTGCACTGGGCTAAAGTGACCACATTTTCTAGGGGTTGTGCTACTTGAAAATTTGCTTGTTTATGTTGCTTGCCTGGGAATGTTCTTTTCCTTTCACCGCTGGTCTTTTCTCGGGGGGAAGAAATTAATCAGCACTCTCTGCCAAAAAATATTCCCATCCTTGCCAGGTAATGTTTCCAGACTTCCTGACAGGTTGAAACTTGGGATGTCTGGCCTAATCCAGATGTGATAACAGATATTTCACCTTTTCCCACTTCTTACCTTATTCAAATTCCGTTTACTTAGCATGGTTTCAAAGCTCAGGAAGTTATGAGATGTAAGGATTTCATTTCAGAGCTCACACGTGCGCATTCATTTTGTAAAGAGTGGATATCAATAGTGCTCATTTTCTTGAGGGAAGATGCCCAAGGTCTTAGCCCTTTCCCACCTCCTTCCAGTTTCCTACACATTAAGATATGATACCCTTTTCCTTTAAAGTGGTTTCAAATGTCAACATGGGGTAGCTAAATATTGAGAACTGAACTTTCATGTTTCATTAGTGTGTAGATGCATGCCAGCAAACCCAGTTGGAAAAATAGTCCCTTAAAAGCAAATCAGATTTTTTCAATGTTTATCATTAGAAATGGGATTGACATTTTATTAGAAAATATTTTTAAAAAATGAAACATTAAAACTTGGAGGGGGTGAAGACAGAGATTGTATGCTGGGCTTTGTAACTGAAGATACAATGTGTTAAAGTATTTAATTATTACTGAAACCCAGTCAGACCAATCAACAGAGTTCTGATCTTAAAATCTGATTTTAACTTAACCATGTTTAGTGTACTTAGCTGAGGTTGTGATCTTCTTAAAAATGATTTTCTTCCTTTATTTTGGTTCTAGACTAAACATTCTTGTTGTCATTGCATCTTGTGGATGTATGTGTATATTGAAATATGGCTTTTCATTTCTAGACACTCTTGTCCCCCACGTCATGTCCTGTGAGTGACTATTTTCCATGAAGGTAAAGTCTATCCTCGTTTTAATCCTCTAAGACTGTAAGATAGTCTTTAACATCTAGAATGAGAAACATCAGCTTTTAGTAAGGGGTTCTCTATGGACTAGGTCATTGCAACCAGCTAGGAAAGACTAGGATGATCTGCAAGAGATTAACCTTTAACTCCACCTACAGATGTGGGAAGAAAAGGATGCTGGGATGTGGAACCCAAAGTAGAAGGTGGACTAGGGAGAATCCTCAGTTGCTAGAATGCACACTGTGAGCATGTAAACCAAGTATGAAGCTCTAGAACTCAAGTAGAACCCAGTTTTTTGTGGCACATGGCTGTCATAGCAATGTTGGGAGTGACAGAAACAGAAATACCAGGGGCTTGAGGACAACCAGTCTATTGAATTTTAGCTTCAGTAAAAGACTTTTTTCTTTTTCAAATTCATGACCTCTTATTTTCATTTATTGCTAATACACACACAAACATTCCTAAATACATAAGTAAATACAACTATTGAGTCTGTATAATGTTGGTTTTGTGTGTGTTTTCAAAGTTGACCATTTGATATTGGATAAGCAATTGGTGTGCTCTTCCATGGGCAAGAGTATTTCTCCTGCTCTCAGCATTCCTTAGTTCCCATAGTTATTTATGTATGGTTAAGGCCTCATGGGTTTTTCCTCATCCACATTAGAAGTCTGTTGCTATTGTTTTTTAGGCAATCGTGTTGGTGAGAGATTATGGGTGAAGTTTCTGACGTTTCCGGGAAACACAGTCTCTCATCAAGCTCCTTACTCCTCTGGTTCTCACAATCTTTCTGACTCCATTTCCACAATGATCCCTGAGCCTCAGGTGTGGGAGTTGTATTCTAGATGTATCTATTGGGTTTGAGTTTCACAATGGCATTTTGAAAGACGGTGTCTCTCTGTAATGGTCTTAACCTGTTGCAAAGAGAAGTTTCCTTGATCACTGAAAAGCTCACACCTTTGTGGCTGATGACTCATAATAGCTGCATCCCTGGAGTTGCCTTCCATATGAGCAAGTTATTGGGTAGTCCCCTCTACCCTGTATATGCTGATGTAATCGGGGGGGGGAAGGTGATGGGGGAAGCTTTGTTAACCAATCATCTTTAAGAAGTGGGAAACCTAATTAAGGCGTGGCTACCTGGAGCCCAGGAAGAAAAACTGGAACAGACCAGGTGCTGACTCTCTCTGGGTGATTCCCGCAGGACACAGTGGAACTTCTCATTCTTGTAACGTGAGTTCCCCATTATAATAAGTAAAAATATAATTGTTTATCTTTAAGCTGACCTGGTTATTTCCCGAATCCAGTTAACTTATACAGGAAGGAGCCTTGAGAATTTTGAAAGTTTCAAGAGCTTCTGGAACCTTGTGGGATTTCTCTGCTTTTGGAGGCTTCACCTACCACTTCCCTCCAGGAGGGATTATTTTATTTCAGAAGAAATACCTATGCAACTGCCATAAACTGGATATTTAGGAAAAGTGAAAATATATATTATGGGAACATAGACTCTGTTTCATGGAGAATATTAGTGTTAGGATTGACAATGTAATAGAATCTAGATGCATCAGTTACTTTCCTTTTAATTCTGCATCTACTCAGCATGGTCCTTCCAGTTTTTTTCTTCCATGAGTGGAACACCACTGATATACTTTAATCTAATTCCTTGTTATTACCAAAAATTAGTATTTAACCTGATGCTTGGTAATGTATACCACAGTGGCTACGGAATAGAATTTTTAAATTTTTAAAAGAAAAACAGAACCAAGAAACATGTGGGGTCTTGCCACTGTGTGCATACCTTGTATTTAGTAATCCTTTCACACTGCAGCAGTGTTGTTCTCCGCTTATTACTGCAAATTTAATAGTATTTAATTAAAATCCAGAAATGAGCTTTCAATCTGTTTCCCTAAAAAGTGAGAGGAAGAAAGGCTCATCTTACCATTTGCATTATACTAGAAACTGTTAAACACTTAATCTCTCACACAGTGGTTCTGTGCTTTTAAGAGGATTACATTATTAATTGTTTAATTATTCATTATGCTGCATTTTGCAGTTCAGTACAAAGGCTTTTTCAAAATTAATTTAATGTTTTATCCTTCTTAGCAGTCATTCTTTGCAGCAGGCTCTCTGTTCTTTCATGATAGCATGTCGCACAAAGAATCAAGAGGATGCTTGTTGAAAGCTAAGCCTCTAGCTCCAGCAAACAGATCTTTTGCCAGAGCAATGACTCAACACACCACAGGACTACTGAGTCTTTCTGCACTCCAGAGGCTGGGGCTAGGAATATGTCACCAGTGGGAGCAGCATTAATCATAACTGTAGGAGTGACAGTCAGTTTCTTGACCTCATGGAGACAGGCAGGGAGGTCAGTGCTTCAAGCAGCTCATCCTTCAGACAGGCAAAACTGTTGGGAAGATTTGCATCCTGTTTTCACTGGCACTTTTATTTAATCCCATCATTTCCCCTGCATTCAGGGAAGAAGTACAAAAGCTTCAGGCGGCCTCTCTCTCTCTCTGTCTCTCTCTGTCTCTCTCTGTCTCTGTCTGTCTGTCTGTCTGTCTGTCTCTCTCTCTCTCTCCAAAAGTAACCTTGGCAATTGATGGTGTACTGAAAAGCTACCATGCCCCATTTCCTCAACTGTCTTTCCTTTCTTCTTTCTTCCCCACTTTCGTACTTTTTTCCTTCTTGAAATCTCTCTTGGAGTTTCATCTGAAAGGCTCACCACAAGGAAGCCTGATGTTAGCATATCTGTCCATTTCTGTGTTGATTGCATGGGACATTCAGGAAGCAGCCTTCCCAGCATGGCCTTAGCAGCATGGCAATGCACATATTCTTCCAACAGTGATCAGCCTAGAGCTGTGGAGCTGTGTCTGGACAGCTGCAACTGTTATTGAAACCTGCCCTAGTCTAGGCATTTTGTTTCAGGCATCCCAGAGGAATCTCTGTAAAGAAGTACACTCCAGATAAAAAGAATTCAAGGACTTAGCCTTGTATATGCAAATGCACATTAAAAATTCTTAAACGGTACTTGATTTCTTAGAGAAAATTGTCATGCCCACTATAAAAAGACATTGTAAATGAATTCATGAAAGGAGGTTTTTAAATTATCTGTGACACTGTAGTGATACTATAGTGTCAGGCACGTGGTAGAGTCCCAAGAAACAAAATTCAGCAAATGCCACAGTCCTACATTTGTTCTTCATACATTTCTGGGGTGGGAGGGATCAATATATAATGAGTAAAACCAAGGAGGAAGATTAAAGGAGTGACAGAGAAAATATAAGAAGCTAAAGAGAGAAGAAAGAGCATAGTATTGCCTTGACTACTTTAGATAGAGTAGGTAAAGATGAATACCCTAGAAGATATAATACACGATGTTTGTGTTTATGGATAGTTCCCAGAGATTTCAAAATTATTATGAGCATTCTAATCGGTCAGAAAGAATAAAGAATCACAAATATTTATTTACTATTATTCAAAGGAGCTATATGCACTTTAACAAAAATAAATATTTAGACTAACTCTTAGATTTCCTTTTTAAAGAAAAGGGCAGGAAGTAAAAGTTGATCTCAAACCAGAACTGCTTTGCAAGTAAATAGGGCCTATTTTCTCTCCATTTCATTAATCTGTGTAAATTCTTTCTTATGAGGGTTTTACACTCCTGCAGAACATCACGTTCTTTATTCCAGCCCAACGTATCCACATTAGTGGTTACAATACCAGTGTCATTGAATAAGAGCCCCTGTCAATTTCACGGAACAATTTTTTCCCTCCACAAAATTATTTAATTTTAAAATTAAAAATTTTCTTCCAAAGAGATTTTTCCAACTAAGCTGTCTCTCTCTCCTCCCTTCTCTCTCTCTCCTCTTCCCCACTCCTTCTGAAAGATATCAATGCATTGCAGGATCGACTTTAGAAAAGTAACACTTATGATACTGTATAGTGCAGAAACTTCAGGGCTGAATTACCTTTACTGTTATAGAGATTTAAAATATCAATTAGATGGAAACAGAGGCAGAGACCTTCAGTGGAGCACTGGGCTGAGCTCCCAAGGTTCAGCTGAAGAATGGGAGGAGTGAGAATATGAGTAAGGTCAAGACCATGATGGGGACACCCACAGAAACAGCTGATGGGAGCTCACCAACACCAGTTGGACAGGAAAGGAAACAGCATAGGACCAAACAGGACCCTCTGAATGTGGGTACCAGTTATATGGCTGGGTCAGACTGTGGGGCCCCTGGTAGTGGCACCAGGATTTATCCCTACTGCTTGTACTGTTTTTTCGTTCACCCTAGATATGGTAGGGAGGGCCTTGGTCCTTCCTCAAAGCAATGTGTCTTAATATCTCTGAGGAGTGGATTAGGGGGTGGGAGGGTAAGTTGGAGGGAATGGGAGGAGGGGAGAGAGTAGGGACTGGGATTGGTATGTAAAATGAAGAAAGATAGTTTGTTTACTTTTTATAAAAAGTAAAATTAAATAGAGACAAATTTAAAAAAAATAAAAAAATCTCAGTTAATGTGAACTTTGCATATAAACACAAAAAACAATTGAAGATAGTGCATAAAATTACATATAAAATGTCTTTACATAAAAGGTGGTTCATGTTATCTATTGCTGGGATGTAATCTAAGAATATTTTACTACTTTATTGTTAATAAATGAAACATTGCTGTACAAATGTTAATAGAAAGACTTCATATTTAAGCATATGTGCTCTGACTTCACTCTTTATGTCAGTTCTGTTTTGTTTGCCTTCCAGGGCTTGCAGAAACAATTACAGTTGTAGCCTAGACATTCAGGTATGAGTATTTTTCAGTTAGACCCCATCCCATATCACGACATGGAAAAAGCAAAAAGAAAATCTCAAAGGGATTTCACTATTAACCAGAAAATAGGTTGGAAGGCTCTGTTAGTAAGTGAGGAAGTTTCTGCAGAGAATATAATAGTTCAAAACACAGATGCTGGAGAGCATTTGGAAGGAGTTTACCCAAACCCCAGTCATTGTTCTTCCCTTAAACGATTGCATGCAATGGTGTCAGCATATTCTCTGTTATCCTTTTATCCTTAAAACGGTTTAGCATTATATGGGAGAGCAGAGCCCTGAACATGTAATGATTGAAAATTAATTTACTTAGCCTCTTTTTTCCTCCTGAAGAATGTCTTTCTTTTCCAAAGAATTTTTTTGTTCATTATTTTACTTACTTCTTGTGTGTGTTTGTGTATGAGTGTGTTTTTGTGTCTCTGTAAATTTGTTTGTGTGTCCACTCATGCAAGTGTACCACAGAATGAATGTGGGTTCTCAGTATCAAACCCCAGTTCTCAGGCTTGTTAGCACACACCCTTACTCAGTGAGCCATTTCTCCTGTCCTCGTTTCCAAAGAGCCATTACAGAACAAATTTAGGTACTTGATTTCTAACATTGCATACTTAGTTTTCATGAGAAGGGGTGGAGTATTGCAGAAGAATGTTTGTGGGAGGAGGGCATGCTCTCAAGATGAAGGAATAGGAAGAATCATAAGACTACTTCTAAAAAGCAAGCAATAAATCTGAGCTTTGACCTCAAATTCCTTATGACAAAAACAATGTAATTTGGGGGAGAAACTTAATTAAGTCTAACTGTCTTGCTCTTGCCTAGTTGTGACATTTATGTACATTAAAGACTTTTCTATATACTATGTGGCTTCCTTTTTCTTAATTCCTTTTGACTATCATTTTACGCAATAAAGAAATTACTTTTATGAAACTTCATACATAAACTTGTATTCCCCTGAATAACAAATAAAAAAATAGCTTGCCATTTTTCTAATATCCACTGAAGGAAAACAAATAGAAAATTAAAGACTATGGTTGGTAAAAAATGTCTGTTTTACTTTGAAATACATGTTTAAACAGAATTTGATCAGCTTAAAATTTCATCACTTAAAGTCGCTGGTAGAAGGTCACTAGAGAAGGCCTTTTGAAGGTCCCAGATGCTCTCTTGTTTCCTGATCAGACATGTTGTGAGGAAGAGTTGACAGATGTTCTTCCCATTATGACGAGAGCAGAACAGAACTGCTCCCCTCACTGTCCTTCCCTGCCGTGGACTGATGTGTTTGAAAATGGTGAGCTCACACAGGCTCTTCTTTCTCAAGTTGCTTCATTCGGATATTTTGTCAAGACAACACACAAGTTGATGAATTCAAACCCTTTCCCTTGGTTTAAAAGAGGAGCAAAGGCTTGAAACTCAGCAGTAACATCAATGGTGGGTGAGACAAATTATGTAACTTTGCAATATTCATGAGTGAATTAGCAAGATTAAAAAGTAGTTGGATATAAGTGAGAGAGTAAAGGGAAGACCTAGTAGCAAGTGATGCTATTTCTCACATTCAGAAAATAAAATGAGAAGACTTTCATATTTTAGAGGCAAAGACAGTGGATTCTGATTTGACAGGTTAGTTGGAAAAAATCCTGAAAACCACAATTAAAATGTATGGTAAACCATAGAGTGGAGTATAACAGAATCTTTAAATGATGTAGAAACAATGTGTGGGCTCTTTTTTTAGTATGTCTGTTACCATTGAGGAAAATTGGGTAGAAGCAGGGAGAGAAAAATATTTATATATTAAATATTTTTTATAATTAAAATGTATTTAAAATACCTTTCTTATTTTATGCTCAGGACTAAATATCAAAAATGTCTTCAAAAATAATAAAAAATGGATCTTCCAAAAATCCATGCCTTCTAAATCCTCATTTGATTTTCATCTCATCAGTAATGCACTATGACTAAACAAAGCCAATTTCAGCTACTATTCCATGGGGTATTGAAAAACCCATTCTCCTGTGCTATTGTTTAGACCTAAACAGACACATCCTAGGTGACATGAAAGAAAAAGTGTTGGAGTGACAGTGCTTGCAAAAACACTGCTCATGGTAATTCTGAGTTAAAAGTTTTGATTAATGATGTAAAAGCATTATCATTTTGTATTTAAGATGGTGAAAATATATAGTATTAACCAGACTTTGGTTCATTTTGCCAATGATCTAGTTTCTGCTTAGGCTCCTTTATTTGGAGTAGAATGAGTATTTTAAAAATGACTTAGGGAAAGAGTAAAATGTAAATTTAAATATGCCCATCTAACTTAAAGCTGTCTCTGAGTCAATAAGAATGTTCCATCTCTGAGGCACTGAGAACCCTCATACTGAACAAATGCTAAGAGTAAGTGAAACAGAATCTTAGGGCTTTTACTGACAAGATGTAGGTAAAGATACCTCGGTATCCCCTCAACAGAAGGCGACAATCTCTGCTGTAAGCATATTAGTAAAACCCATGTCATAATGGAGAGGAATATCTGGAAGAAGTAGCCTAGAGCTTGTGCCATGGGATATGCGCTTTTTAATTTTTATTCCTTAGCCACACTTTTGTAAAGTCACTTAAAAAAATCATTATGCTGTTTTCTGAAGTTTTTTTTCTTGAAAAGATAGCAACTTTGAAATTCCTCTGAGTAGAAACAGAGTCACCAATTTATTCTGCTGCATTGTCAGTAATGTTGCATTTAATATGCAAAATGATAGGTTTCTATTATTGGTGAAAAGGCAGAGTAGATGCTGATATTAAAAGATGAGAAAACGGCTCTCTTCTAAGTACAGTTGGCTGATCATAAAATGTGCAATTCAAGCTTTTATATCGATATTTTAGATTAACAGTGCCCTTGGATTAGTGGAGTGAGCTTCATTTACTCTGAAGTGATAGAAAGTCATGTTGATTGTCTGAGCTGGTGGCTGTACTGGAAGGCTGACACTAAAAGGTAGAACAGAAAAAGCCAGTTCTTATTACAAGAAGTCCTCTATTGCCTTGCAGCTGAGGTACCCAACAAAGGAAAAAATATAGAAAGAGACCTTGCTGCAGACTCTATCAAGCCTTAAATAATTCTTTAATGTAGTCTGCATTAGTTCTCTTACTTCACAAAGTACAAGAAAATGGTGTAAGCAGTTGCTTTCATGGGAGCAAATGTGAGCAGTTGTATCATATAAGAAATCCCCTTTCTTCTTTTCGTCTGATTATTATGTCTTCCTGAGCACAGTCATGGCCTGTGTATTATAAGTGTCTGGAGTGATGAAATATTTGTTTATTCTATTTCAGAAAGCTTGTTTATTTTTCTGTGCAATAGGGCCAAAGATTATGCTAATATATTCCATACATATACTTATACATATACATTTTTTCTTAAGTCAATCTCTAGATGCTCACTTCTCTCTGTAATAAAAGGAGAATGAACAAAGACTTTCACAGTATTTCATAACCATATTTATTGCCATATGGCCCTTTCCAAATTACATTGTGCTGTAAGTTGAGATTGTCTGAAGGAGTCTGGCTAACTTCCAACATGGGAATACCTCTCAGAGGCTGATGCTAATGGGAATGTGATTGTCTGGTAATATAACAGCGTTAATACTGTTTTTATTGAGTTAGCTGGACTGCTAGCTATTTTGTGCTGGAGGAAATACAGCGTATGGTGCAATGATCTAATGTTGATATCTTGCCAGACATCTTTCTTGCTAAGCATGTCATAGATATAAGAAACCAGGCTATATGGCTTTTTGCTATGGTCCAAATCAGTTTTCTGTAAAGCTTTAAAAGAATTGGCATTGACATGTACAAGGAGATTAGAAAGTAAATTTATGTTATTGGATAGCCACGTTTACTTATTTCATGTTTTCTGATTGTATGTTAGCTCAAAGAATAAAGCTATTCTTTAGCACAGTGATTCCTCAAGTGAGATGCCCACAGGCACATCAGAATCCTGTGGGAATCTGTCATAAAAGCAAAATCATGCATGCCATTCAAGTCCTAACAAGTCAGAAAGTGGGAAGAATTGGGCAAAAAAATGATACTTCAATAAACACAGAATATAGATATGATACTCATTCATATTGGAGAACAGTTACTGTAGACCTTTGTTTTCGAACAGTTATTGAAATACAACAGAAACAAAATATGATAACCTTAGTTTTATAAAAAGGTTTTCAATACTTGATGCTTCCCTGGACCTTTCTAAGATCCAATCTCGAAATTCTTTTCCATAAGCCAGTTAAAATGCACATCACACCCAACTGAAAGTGAATAAGGATACTAAACATGAATTTCCTCAGGGAGTTAAGGTAAATTTATTACAAGAGAATAAAATCTGTTCCAGTCAGTCTCTCTCAACTGTATTCCAATCGTCGCGACAATGACACAAAGCAAAGCACGTATACCAAGAATTCTATCGTGTAATCTTTTATGTAGCTAAAAAAGAATCCCAGCAAATGAATTCAGAATTGAAAAGAAACAGCTTTGAAATATGAATAGATAACCGTGAAAAATAATAAGAAATATTTGAAATTAAGTATGTTACCCAGGAATATGCAAGCCAGAATAAACTCTTTCCTCTTTCCTCTTGTTTTTTCCTTCATATTCTAAAATCTGCTGGAGATTTCCTAGGCACATGAGGTCTAGAAATTCTCAATAACTCTAATGGAGCTGTACATTCCTTATTAGAAAACAGCTCTCTGTATTAAGTAAAATATAATAAGAGGATTCCCCAAAGATAACTTGTTACATACTTTCGTAATGTTGCATAGCATAGCATGGCCCTCAAGAGAGTCAACAAGTACATCTTCATTTCCTACTCTGATTTATCACATCGTTGATATTTTCTACTTGTAAGTTTCTTTGCTAGGCAGTCTGCAGTACTTACACATGAGGAAATTCAGCCGTCCCAATTCTTTAATCAGTGAAGGTCTTCAACACTGTGGGTGGAACAGAAAATAACTGAGGGTATTAGCTTTTTGCCAGAACCAGCAGTGTTAAATTTCATGATATTTAAAAAAAAATTGTTAAGCTGTAAGTCAGTGGTAGAAGCAGGAATTACTGCTTCTCAGAGACTATAAATTTCGAGGTGGGAATGTGACTTACCATACATGAATTTTCAGGAAAAAATTAAAATATTTAAAGTACCCAGCTAGGGTAGAGCTTAGCCCCAAACCATGAGAAATTTATTTCCAATGTGTTTGTTGACTTCTGAAGCAGTACATGTCTAAGAAGGAAGACAGAAGTAACTACGTAAGAAAATGGACGAAAGGAATCATGTTTATTAATGTGTCTGTTTTTGTATTCTTTAAGACAGAGTCTTAGGTAATCTGGCAGGTCTTGAACTTCATATAGAGCCAAGATTGAACTGGAAGTCCCCATGGTTTTGTCTCCACCTTCTGAGCACTGGGAAAATAAGCTAGTGTCAGCACTTATGGTTAACCATTTTTTTGGGAGTCAACAATTTCTATCCAGTTTAGCCACATGTCTTCATGAAACACCCACAAGTTATTTCAGATGCCTTCCTGGCTGGCAACAATTCTACAAGATTTACTTTTTTTCTGAAAGTCAAGTTCTCTTACTTTTGGAATTTTGTACACAGAAGAAACAAATAGTAATGGGTTTTTATAAACTCATATTAAAATTATAGCAATCCCTCAAGCACACAAGATTCTATCAGGGTTTAATACTGATAGCTAACATTTTTATCTTATTTAATATATTTCTTTTCAAGTGAAAATAAAGAAAACAGTTATGTCCCAGACTTCAGAGAGACTGCCACTAACATCATGTGCTAAATGCATCAAAAACTCTCAGGGGGAAATAGATGGATCAAATGACATTCATTTAATATTTATTACAAGGAGGTTGTGGGTAGTCATTCTGGTTGGGTATAAAGCCAAGCTCTAACATTTATTGTAAGAAATGGAAATGCACACCCTATTTTCGAACTAAAACATTGCCTCTCTCTGTAGAGATATTTTTGCCTGTCACATCTAACACTTTCATACCAGAGCACTTCTGAAAACATAGTAATTACACTTAGACCTTGGGAAAACATGTGGCGAGAGAGACAGTTGCCATTGCAGCTATATTTCCTGTCTTGCTTTTAGTTGAGTAAACTGATAGGTTTTCTGAAAAGAGTTATACTAGCCAATGACTGCCAAGAGAAGGAGAATCAGTCTCCTCAGGGATGAGCTGCAGCACAGGATGTCCAATCCCAAGTGTTCAGTCCTGAACACATGAATACATGTGCTAGAAGTTTGCATATATGTGCCTATATATACTTATATATGTATATACATGTAACAATAACAATTAAATGAGAGAGTATAAATTTGGAAAGGGGCGCACAAGAAGACTTTGATGTGAGAGGGAGTCATCCATTATTGTATATATTTCATGTCAGTTTCTAAAATTAATACTGTCTAAGAATTTAATTCCTTCTTACAAAATGGGCCAATGCTATGTGCTTTGCTCTCCTCAGTGGTCTCTGAAGACAAATCTGTTTAGTTTGAAGTATTGTAATATCTTGATTACTACTTTTGATAGCAATTTTGTTACCCTCCTCCACTCTTTACTTTGCAATAGATAATTTACTGTTTTACATTCTCAAAAATCTACTAAATGTTGCAAACATTTCTAATATCTACATATGTCCTAAAAATAAATCTGAGATGGAGCAAACCTAAGAAGTTAAATCATGTTGCTAAGTTATTTTCCATTCATTTCTATGATCCAAATATGTACTTCTCAAGGCTGACTTGGAATTCCTGTTCAAAATTTCTACTTAAAAGATCTTATAAATGAACATAGTTACAAATAATGCTGCTATGAACATAGCAGCATTATTTGTAATAGCAAGAACCTGGAAACCTAGATGCCCCTCAATGGAAGAATGGATAAAGTGTGGATTATATACGCATTAGGGTACTACTCAGTGGTCAAAAAAAAGACATCTTTTTTAAAAAAAAGGTTTTTAAATTTTAATATAAAAAACAGACATGTAAGTGTTTATCTGCTACATTGTAGTTCTGTTACCTTGTTGTTTGACACTATTAGTGGGGAGATATAAACAAATGTCTCTCCACCCCAGATAGGGAACTGATGACAGATCAAAGCAACAATGTTACCAAGGTCCACCTAGGTGAGCCAACAAGGTTATTGGGTGACTCACAGAATGGTACTGGGGTAGGGGGCTACTTACAAGAACATAAATGACTTAAAGGCACCAGCATAACCAGAAGACAAACTTAGCATGGGTGCCTGCTTTAAGAAATTAGAACTCTAGTTCTAGAATTCTCTATGTGACTGGTAGGCAACTTAAAAGACTAGAGGGTTGCTTCTCTTCAGCAGTTCTTCCTGCTTCTTATGAATCTGGTAAGTTTCAGAAACTTTCTAAGACTTGTGAGTTGTTGAATTCCTCCTTTTAGAACTTCCTTCATCTTAAGGAACTCTTGGCCAGGTTAGAGT
>LOJH01040537.1:0-14595 GCA_001685095.1 Ellobius talpinus
GTCTAGGAAGGTGAGCATCCAAACAGACTAGGCTCCCACATAGCCAGTACACGCTAATTTTTCTGTTTTCTTTGTTTTTTTTCTTCTTTCTGAGATAGTATTTTGCTATATAGCCCAGGCTGACTTTGAACTTGTAAACCCTTCCTCTTTAGCCTCTGAATTCTGGGATTATAAGAATGAGCCACCACAACTGACTTCCTTGTGTTTTCTTGACATCTAATCATAATGAAGTCTTGCCAGATATACCTTCTAAATAAAACACAAGCGTATCTATTTTGCCCTCTCCACTGCCCAAACCTTAATTTAGCCCACACAGCCAACATCTCTTGTCTACTGGAAATTACATAGGCTAGATTGGTCTCGCTAATTCCACTTCAACCCTGCCCCTGCAATCAGTTATCAAGCTAGTCATGAAGGCTCTTCCTAAAGTGTAAATCCAGTCTTAGCTGTCATGCTGCCCCTTGTCATGCTTAAAAGACTTAGGAACTTTTGATTCCTTTCGAAAGAAGGTTTGGTCTCCTAGGAAACCAGGGAAGGTTTTCTATCATCTGACCTCATACTTTTCTTCTGAGTTTCATCTCTAACCATTAACCTCCCATTTCATGCCTTATGCCTTTAGACTGACCTCCCCCGCCATGCATGTGCACATACCTGTGCACACCAATTCAGCTGTATCTGAGTGAGCATCTGCCTTTGTCTCCAAGCCTTGGCATCTACCATTTGCCTGGAGACTTGCTGATTATCCTTTAGTATTATAATCATCCATTTCTGAGAATTATTCTTGGACCCTCCTCCATTCCTTGTCCCTTCCTTTCAAACATGCAGATGGGTGGAGAACTACCTTAAATATTTTGTTGAGAATTAACTACTGGCTCTCAGAGAAGATGCTTGAACCCCTAACTTTCTTGCGATGGCAACAGAGCGAAGCTTGAGCCAGGCATGGTGGCAGATACCTGTAATTCCAACACTCAGGAGGTAGAGACAGACTTGTGGCAAGTGAGAGGCCAGCATGGGCTACATGGGGAGTTCTGAGTCAGTGTCAGCTACACAGCAAGACTCCGTCTCTAAAACAAGCAACCAAAACCAAGACAGCAACCCTCAGTTTCCCCAAGAAAATCAAAGGTTCTCCAAGAGGAGAAGCTATCCTGAGAGCCAGGCCTGACTTAGTTTTCTTGAGAGGAAGCATCTGGAGTGCAGCCAAGAACATGCCCTACCCCAAGGCTGGATCTTCAGAGAGGGACTTGCCATTGCACGGAGCGAATGGGAGGAAGGGACACTGTGGGAGTTTGTTCAAATGGGAAAAGTGGCTCCCTGGGAGTTAATTCTCCCTTCCAGTCAGGAAGACAAAGTTGACAAACTAGCCCATGATTGGGTGGTGCAGTGCGCCAGGCTGGATTCATCTATGGTGAGCAGGAGAACTGAGGACAGACACCGTGAAGATGAAGGATCCTTCCCCAGGTGTCCAGAGTTCTAGTCGCGTGTCTCAGTGGTACCTACAACCTGCTGAGGAAGTCCTCCGAGTTCTTTATGCCTGACTTTGTTCATCAGTAGAATTAGGTAGTGAATAGAGGAGGCCATTTTTACATACACAGAAGACTAGTAAGCTGCTATTTGAAGCAGAAAGCTTTAAAAGAAATCTTTCTTTCAGGGGTCCTTCTGAAAGTCAGGTACCACCTACCTTGAGGATTCAGACTCTAGGCCTTGCTAGCTGAATTCGGCTCCAGGGAGTGAAGCCAGCATCCTCCATGGCCAAAAGCTGAGCAAGAAAGTTTCCCTCTGGCCCTTTACCTAATCTTCCTTAGGGGAGGGATTGGAACTGCAGGACAGGATTAAGAGGGTCACGCCTAACTTAACTCCTTCTCGCCAAGGCAGTTGCCTTGGTAGTCTCCCCATCTATGGTGTCTGGTGTGTCTCTATGGAAGATACTCTTAGAAACATGAGTGTGGCAGGACCATGAGAGTCTCTGGCTCAAGGAAGGACCTGGTGCAGCCTCTGTTTAGAATGGAAGCCATCAAAGCCTGTTTGCCAGTCATCCTCATGTCTCCATCCCTTGATTTCACAGCTCCTCAGAGGAATCTGAGACCATTTCTCTCTCCCTTGTACCCTACTCCCACATCCCAAGGGCTCATCAGCCGATAGATGACAGCTATGGGAATTACACCTAGAGTAAAGGATGTTATAATTTTCTTTAAAAAGAGGTTTATTTTTGTCCAGATTACCAAAGTAAAAGCATGTATAATTCAAAACACCGGGAAACCTAGAAAGGAAGGATTTGTGAGACAGAAAACCCTGCCACTGTCTCCCTACCTATAGGTGCTGTGAGTGTTTTGGCTCCAACTCTATTTTTAGAACACTTGGAAAGAACAATGTCTGAGGTGGGGGCATTCATGGAGAGAGATTGAGGGTCTTGAAAGGAGAGTCATAGGGGAACCCACCTTCTGTTGCCCCCTAAGCTCTCATGCCCAGGAGAGTATTGTTGCTTCCCATCCTGCTAAGCCCCCTGTGGTCTGGCAAAGGGAAAGCTCCAACCCCCTTCCTCCTGTATTCTCCCGGGTTCTTTTCATTTCATATGAGCTGATCTGAAGAAAGGATCTTCTGGCCCTTCACCTTAAAAGACGGCAAAGTGTGTTACAACTTGAAGACAACACATAGCACCAACCCAAGTGCCCGCTTCCGTATCCTTCTCTCCGCATCCCAAGGTAGCCCACCCTGACTCCATCATGAGCTCCAGTGAGTGCAGCTAGGTTTGAACCTGTCCACCTAAGTGAGCCTGAAGGACAGCACCAGCATCAGGATACTTACAGAGAAGCTGCTCTTTTGAAGAGGTCCCGCCAAAGAGATGGCCCTGGGGACTGAGGCCTGGGTCCTGAGGAAGGTAAACTGGTTCCAAGGGGCCACAGACTGTGTGGTAAGGGATTTCTAATTGTTAGCCACAGCTTTGCAAAAATCCACCTGTAAGTCTAAGCCTTCTTACAGATGAGAATTAAACCCCTGGAGGGTGGAAAAAATTGATGTACTCTTTCAAAAATGTTTGGTGGGTTTTATGTTTACCCTGTCAAAAACTCCAGCTGTGCTTTTGTGTGGCAGACCTCTGTGAGCCCAAGGGAAACCTTTGGGGAGGGGGGTTTGGGCCAAGGAGGAATTTAAAACATTCCTGCTTTGGGGGGAGGGGAGAGAAGGCTGTTCTGTTATGCCCATTAGGTATCCCTGGCTTGCAGCCCCAAGGCTCAGCAGGAAGTAACCCTCATAAACAGGCCTGGGTGGACTAGGGCCCAAGTGGCCTGGCAGGGCATTTCTGTCCTGCCAGGCCTCCAGGGACTCTTTAACTAACTGTGGCTCTTTGGTAAGGCCCCCAGCCCTACTCTGCCTCCAAGGCCAACTTCCCAAGGGAAAACATGCATATCAGAGATTTGTTATCAGAATTTTTAGGGTGAAAATCTGGGCTCTCGCAGACCCAGCAAACTAGGCTTCACCATTGCCTGTACTACGTCAAAGACCCAAGTAATAGCAAAAAGCAGAGAAAGGAGATTCATGCAATATAATATGGGAACTTTGGGAAGAAGAATAAATGAAGGGGCTCAGGGATCCTGCAAGTTCATCTTCAGGGTGTTGACCTGAGGATTAGGTTTCTGTAGAAGGAAGGTGTGCATGATTGAGCAATCCTGGTCATGGGGCAGTTCTGCCCATCGTTGATTGTATCTCTAGCTCCCCTCTGGCCTGCAAGGTGGTCTGATACCTCATGTGCAATTTCTTCCTGGGAAGCTAGTTCCTCCTTTGCCTGGCCAAGGCTTCTTCCCCACCAGGCTCCACCCTTGCCCATCTCCCACCAGGCTCCACCCTTGCCCTTCTCCCAGCATGGGATTCCTGGGGAATTTTAATTATTTCTGTGATTTTTTTTCCAACAGTTTGATAGTCAAAGGAAGAGACATAAGCATCTCTTTTTAAAACATATGCTCTCTGGGCTAGGGAATGCAGGTCAGCTGATAGAGAGCTTGGTTTGATTCTCAGTACCCATGAAACTGGGCATGGAGCCCAGGCCTGTAACCGCGGCATATGGGAGGTTGAGGCAGGAGGTTCAGAAAGTTTGAGACTAGTTGAGCTATATGAGACCTGAACTCAAAATAAATAAATAAATAAATAAATAGATAGATAGATAGATAAAAAATAAATAAATAAATAAATAAAGCTGACTATATGAGGGTAGTCTCCCTCTCGTCTTCTCTCCTTCCTCCTTTCTTTTCTTTATCCCTCCCAGAAAAAGAATATCTTTTCTTCTATCAAGAGAGATTACAGATGCAGTACCTGTGGGCTCAGAACAGGTCCTGCACAGTGAGCCTGACAAGGCTACCATAATAATAGGCCTCTTATACCCCATCACCAAACACAGAAGTACTAAATACTATGCCATTTGAGCACCCTTAAAAGTTCTGTATAGTGCAATGACTAGGGTTCCTCATCAAGTGGAACACAATCATTTCCCTTTCTCTCTCTCTTTTTTTTTTAATTGTTACAGGTTATCTATGTAGCCCAGGCTAGCCTCAAATTCACTGTACACTTCATCATTTCTAAAGACTGCACCATGGAGCTGTTCCCATACCAATTAAAAATCAGATCCATCATGTAAAATGATTTCTTTAACCATAAACAGACATTTTGTCATATACCATTTTGTTTTGCTAGTAAAAAGAAGAAATCTCATGCTTCCATATAACCACAACAAATTCCTAGGTCTAGAATTACTTGACTAGAGGGTGTTTACTTGGAAGGGCTAACATAATATATTATGAAACTAAGATGGCTGTTGCTGTCTCCAACGAAGAAACGTAAGCCCAGTGAGGTGAAAGAAGAAACTACCTAGCAACTCAAGGTGTTAGACCTGGTATCTAGGTGTCTAGTTGAGTAAACTTTAAGGTGGACACACTGTGACGCCTAGGGAATCCTGTATAGAAATGGTCTTCAGGTCAGGGACCACTCTGCAGACCACTGTGCTGAGACTTTTTCTCATGCATGCTCTCACTGAGCTAATGCAGAACAGAAGCACACCCGAGTACTAAACCTGGCCCACTCTGGACTTGGACTCTAAATCAGTGTACTTTAGGTGTTTTTTTTTTTAAGTAATATCAAAGCAAACAGATTTGTTGCCTAGGGAGAATTCAGTGAAGCAAAGCAGAATTCATCGCCTTTCCTAAGATGGCCCTTCCCTGCCTTGCAGATATGAATGGGTCACTGACACCACCCCCCCCGCCCCGCCAATAGTATGCCTGCCCAAGAGACTCTTCAGGATTGTCCCCCTTGGCAGGTTGGGACAAGCTAAGGTCAGTGAGGCCTGCACCAGGCCTGGGGACTCAGTACGAAAGCAGGCAAGGCCGCAGGGGCCATAAGGACAACACGCTAATCCTCTAACCAGCTCTGTGACCCTGAGCAAATCTTTCCATCCTTTTTTTTCCAGGCTCCCCACAGCTGACTCTTCAAGCCCAGACTAATGAATCTGAAAGTGTTTTGACACTTTGAAAATGCTGGCTGTAGGCAAGATGTTTGACTTCGTGGTGCTGGGGCAGCTTATCAGCTCTCAGTGATACTGGGCAACTGAGGATAGGAAAAGGCAGGAGTCTTACGGGCAGGCGCCAGGGCGGGTGAGGGCACTGTGTTCGAAGGATGTGGTTACTGTGTTGGCAAGCATTCAAGGACTAGGTTCCTAACAATGCTTCACACAGGTCGGCATTGACAGATCCTGGTGGCCCCCTGCCAAAGTGTATAAGCCCTGGGTTTTGAGGTTGTGAGGGATCTTAGTGATGATTCTGCTGAGACCCCCGGCTGAGATCCAGCCAGCCTACCTCTGGAGAGGATGGAGAAGAATACAGAGGAAAGGGGAGAGCAGCAGGCTGGGGAGAGCAGGCACTAGCTAAGGAGAAGAGTGAGTGTGAGAACAAAGCGGGGGGGGGAGAGAAAGGTCTGAAAAGGGACAAGGAGAAGGGGGTGGAAGAGGTGACAGATCAGTCTTTGAGGAAGAGGATGAAAGTCATCTAGATAAAGCAAGGTCTTGGAGAAGCATGAGATGGTGTGACGGAAAGAGAAGTCTAGAGCCGGGGATATAGCTTAATAAGCAGACCGTTGGCCTAATTGCAGGAAGCCAGGGGCGCTATGAAGCATGGCATAAAGCTGGGCATGGCATGTGCCCATGATCCTTATACAACCAGAGGCTGAAGCAGGATTGCCATGGCTTCAGGGCCAACCTGTGGTACATGGTGAATTTCAAGCTAACCTGGACTACAAAATGAGACTATGTCTCAAATAACAATAATTCACAGAACAACAAGAAGGAAACAAGATTAAAGGAATCTAGAAGGACAAACAACAGCAAGTTGATGCAGGAATAAGGACAAAAGGACTCTGGGAAGAGTCGGGGGTTCTGTGTCAGGAGAAAGATTTGAGATAGTGCTACCTGTTCATTCCTCCAAACCAAGACTTTCTTGTCACCAGTGACCCCATGTCAAAATACCCTGTGGCTACTTTTGAGGCCTTAGCTTCCCTTACTTCCTTACAGCTTCCTATACCCTCCATAAGTATCTTCATAAGATACCCTTCTTGGCTTCTGACACAACACCCCCATGGTTTATCACCCTACCACTTGAACTCCTTTTTCCTTGGCTCCTTCTCTTTCAGACAGTAAGAATTGGTGTTTCATAAAATTAGAGAGCTGAAGAATGATTGCCAGAGCCTCAGAAGGACATGGAGAGTCAATGGGGAGTCAATGGTTAATGGGGACCTGGGAGCAATTGTATAGGGCAGATAGCTTCTAATGTGCCATGTCTTCATAGGTTATTTAGGGTTGACACCAATCAATGTTTTAAAACAGCTATTGAGGAAAATCTTGAATGTTTCCCAAGTAAGTAAGAATTACTTCAGGTGGGGCTGGGAAGGTGCCTTGGATATTAAGAGCACTGGCTGCTTTTGCACAGGACCCTGGTTTCATTCCCACTATATACCTGGCTGCTTACAACCATCTGTAACTCCAGTTACAGGGGGTTCAATACCTCCTTTGGCCTCCGAAGGCACTATACACACATGGTGAATAGATATACATCCATTTATATGAAATAATAAAATAAAGAGGAATTTTAAAGACTCCTTTGGGGTTATGGTCATATCAGGTATCCCAATCTAATGATTACACACTGTACACATGCATCAAAACATCACACTGTGTTGCATGTTACATGTCAATTAAATATTTCAAAATATTTTAGGGGTCTGAGGTTATATACATGGCAAACTGCTTGCCTAATATACGTATGGCCCAAGGTTCCTTTTCTAATACTTCAAAAAATTGTTTTAAAAGATAGGCGTTTCTAGCAAGAGTGGGAGGGAAGTAAGAGAGGGTGGAGGAAATAGTTGGAATATGTTATATACATGCTTGAAATTGTCAAATAACAAAATTTATTGATAAATTTTGGGCGTTTCTCAAGAGCCTGGCTCAAGCTGTTTCCTCTGATTCTCCGACGCCTTCCGTGTCCCGAATGGTCTCAGTTACCCTGTGCAAGTGGATGGCTTCCACACCACTGTCAGTTCCGGTTTTTCTGAGCTTTACATCGCTCTGTACTGGGATCGTCTTAGTGGCTCCTTGCGCCTCAAATCATGTCCCTTTTTGTTGAGAGGTAATCTTAATATGTAGCCCAGATAGACCTCTGGCTCACTGTTTGCTGCCTCAGCCTCTCAAGGGGTAGGATTACAGGTAAGTGCAACCATGGCTGGCCCAAAATTATGCCCTTAATTCCTCTTTGAACTAAAACCAGTCCTCCTTCATGATTCTGTATTTGAAAAAGCTGTTTTCTTAAGCCCGAAACCTCAAAGTTGGCCTTGATTTAATTTCCTCTGCTCATCTCATCTGGAAGTCCTTCTGATCCTGTCTCCCACCTATGGCTTTTTCGTTCCTCCAGCTGGTTTCCACTCCCTGCCTTTATTGCCAGTGTCTCCTGCCTAGACTAAGCTACAGCTTCCTGTTTGTGGCCCTCTGTCAGCTCTGACTACAGTACCTCTGAATGATCTAATGTGCCACAGTGATTGTCTCTCTCCCTCAAGACACTTGCCACCTCTTCCTTTCAGCTTCTCAAGCCTGCCGCGTACTCCTTCAGCTGAAGATCTTTACAACCCCAGTTCTCTTGGCCTGGAACTCCTGCTTTGTCTAGAAAACCTCTCCCGTAGCTCTCAGTTTACACATTGCTTACCTGATGCTTGGTGACCCTTTGCTGCTTGGGTGCTTCTCTGCACCCAAAGCAGTTTGTTAACTCCGTTCGATCCCCTCACCCCCACTCCGAGTCCTCCTGGGAGGTAGTGGCTGCTCCCCTCCCACACACTGGTCTATAATTGCCCAGAGAGCGTGGCTTTTATTCATCATTTTCATTAATCTATTCTACAGCCATTAGCATATAGTGTGGTTTCCATAGAACAGATTCAATTGAACTGAGAAGACAATGTAATAGGAAAGAGAAGTGGGGGTTATATCAGGGATTGGAGGACATTGGGAGAAGAAGGAGATATAAGAGGATTCTGTAACAGAAACACACATGGAGAAGACTTCTTGGGAGTACAAGAGAAAAGTCTACAGATATCTTTGCGAGACAAGAGAGTATGATGGTTTTTGAGGACATTTGAGGACTTGGATATGAAGATCTAGGCAGAGAGGTATGGAGTAGGTGGTTATAGTGCACTGTTGCCTGATACATGTAGATTTGAAAAGGAAGGAGAACCTGGCTGGAGATCTCACAAGGCCCCACCCCTAGATAAGAGCTATATGCGATTAAGGACTGCTTACAGGCAGAGAGAATCAGTCTTCCCCGGGGAATTCATCCACAATCTTTTGTCCTGTGCTGGGGCTAATAAACTCCAGACAGATATACAGGGTGCCTTTGGAGAGCCCCAGGGCACAGTGGCTAGGGTTCACATTGGCAAGGTTATCATGCCATGTGCACCAAATTATAGAACAAGGAACATGTTATTGAGGCGTCATGAAAGGCCAAGCCAGTGTTCCTCAGCTGCCAGATGATCCACATCTCAGAGCAGTGGGGTTTCACTAAGTCTAAGGCAAATGAATTCAAAAACATGTTAGCTGAAAGGTAGCTCATCTCCAGTGGCTGCTACTGATGGTATTACTGATCCCCACAACTGTACAAATGAAGCTCAAATGTGTTCTTCTCAGTCAAGGAAGTCAGACTCCAAAGGGTGCTTACATTTGTGTGGCCTTCTCAGAGTGACGGGGTTATAAGGATGAAATGAGGAAGGAGTTGAATGAAATGAAATACATAGGAAGTTGACTTAGTTATTGGACCTCTAACTGCTGCTGCAACAAGTCTATGCATTCGTGGGTCTAGGCATAGTGGTACCTGCCTGTACTCCCAGCTCTTGGCTGTCAGAAGCAGGAAGATCAGGAGTTCATCCCCAGTTACATAGTGAGTTCAGGGCCTGCCTAGGCTTTCCGAGAGCCTGTCTCAAAACAAAAGCTTCACAGAGCTGAACAGCAAAAAGAGTGAATTGTGTGTGTCCTTACATATTATAAATCTATAAACAGCACATATCCATGAAAAAATAATTGTATTTTTCAAAACAAAAATTGCATTATATGACATGCTTGTAAATTTGCTGAATGAAGGAAGGGCAGCCAGATGCTCAGCTTGGCTCTTACACTCCAGCTGACACTGTATGTTGTCTGGGGCTGGAGTACATACTGAAAGTCAGGCCTCAACAAGGATAGGTGGTTGACCAAGAGGGGCACTGCAACCCTTTCCAGGAACAATTCTAGCACTGACCTACAGATGACTCTTAACTATG
Organism: Ellobius talpinus; assembly: GCA_001685095.1. Taxonomy (NCBI): domain Eukaryota; kingdom Metazoa; phylum Chordata; class Mammalia; order Rodentia; family Cricetidae; genus Ellobius; species Ellobius talpinus. The sequence goes on from LOJH01040537.1 coordinate 9,826, forward strand.
GAGAATCTCTGACCTTTGAGAATAGATATTTATAGTGAGATATTCTTACCATTGTATTAGTTACAGAACAAATAGAAATTATCTAATTATAAGCTCACTTTAAATAAGTTTTCCAGTAGCAGGCAAGGAAGTCATAGGTCTTTGAAAGTGAGAAGTGGTTCATGTGTCCTTGATGGTTTCAAACTACAGGCTCTATACGAGAAGAAATGCACTTAGTCTTTAGATATTGAGAACTGCCTTCATGTGACAGCCAACAAGGCCATAGGGACCTCAATCAGGCTCAGAAGAAAGTGGATTCTGATAACAACCTTGGAAGGAAATGTTTTCTCAGATTCTCCTGATAAGAGCCCAACCCAGCTGATAATATGACTTCAGCATTGGTAAGACCCTAAGCAGAGAACACAGACGAACCCATCTGGACTTCTGACCTACGTCACTGTGAGATAATGGTGTTGTATTAAGTTGTTAAGTTTGTTGTAATTTCTTATGGCAGCAATAGAAATGAATTGTGTGGGATTCTTTATGATAACTAAACTCCACAAGTGGTAGTTTCTTAATATTTATTTGCAGTGTTGAAACTAAAACCCTATCAACGAACCCTTTGTACTCTGTTACATTAAAATCCCCTGGTTTATCTTGTACTTTGAATGGATCAATTATCCATGCATGGTTTTTTAGAACATCATACATTAGTCATTAGAAAAATATCAGTTCACTGGTTATAGAGATCTTCCGATTGTTGACTCATTCTTGACTACACAATATAAACAGCTCAGGCTAACCTAATGTCACTACTAATCTTATCATAAAGGTCTTTAAAGGGTATAAGGAAGTTCTCAAGCTCACAGTGTGAGATAGAGGTTTTCAGGCTTGTACCTTTTACCCGAAGGCTTAAATTTTCTGATTGACAGCAAATACCACCCGTTGTTTTCCTTATGGTGACAGGATCACTGTTGATTTTCAACAAAACACTAGCCAAATACCCAACTCTGAAAAACCACAGCCTGTCTATTGATTTCAAGTAAAGACAATGCTCCAGGAAAAGTTGGATAGTGCTTCTTCAGAAGGGGGGATTAGAAGTTTGCCAGGGTGGCTTTCAGTTAGTTGCATAAATACTTCAGTGAGAGGTGCAAATACTCCTTTCCTATTTACACACTCACATACACACACAATATTTAAAAAGATATATTTAATGATTTAACATAGAATAAAACCTAACTTAAAAGTCATTTGTTATTATTGTACGTCTATGTGCATGGATGGGAGTACAGTGGTACCAGTGTGGAGGCCAGAAGAGAACCTTGTGGAGGTTTGGCTTTGCTTGGGTTTGTTGTTGTTTTTCTGTTTGTTTTTCTTCACTTCCACCTGTGTGTGGGATCAAGATATCCAAGTCACGTCACCAGATGTGTGAAGCAAACACCACCACATACTGAGCTGTCTCTCTAGCTCCATTATATTTTTTGCTTGTTTAAGGGATGGAGTCTTTCTAAGGAGCCCTGGAGACCATGTTGTATATTTGTTTGAAGAGATTAGGCTGGCTTCAGTTCCCAGTCCTACTGCTTCAACCCCCTAAAGAAGTGAGTTTCCAGGCACGGGGCTACCACACCTCGTTGAAATGCAATAATTTGGATCATTTCGCCAAGATGTTCTGAAGTGGCATTTCCTCTATCAGGAGTAAGATTCATTGCTTATGAAGACTGAGTAAGAACACTGCCTTCATCCATGCTGAGGCAATGGAACTCTTACCCCCTTGCTCCCATTGTTTGCGCTTTTGACAGGAAAAGGCAACTGGTGTCAGAGCGTTACAAAAGTCCATTGAACCTTCACGATCTTAGGGGTCCCCTTTTTCTTTGGACCGCATTTTTAGGGCTGCTGGTCTAAGCCAAGATAAGGAGGGAAGGGAAGAAAATTTTAAAATGGCTGGCTATAAGGAAATGAGGAAAACATTTCCAGGTTCATTCACCCATGGACTTGCATTGTGCCCCTCTCCTACTCCCGAGTTCCCGAGTTACCTTGTGTCTGAAGGCAAGAGCTGCTCTCTGAGGCCGCCTGTATCCTGAGACCTTACATGTTCTGTATCAAATGGCCAAAAAGCCAAGAGGGCATCCTGTCATGGCCCAGGCACCTGCCCTAGCTGTTTGCTAGACCACCCTTGTCCCCTTGTCTGCTAGTCTAAAGCTGGTTGTCTCTCAGACCAAATAAATGCCTTGTGGCAAACACCGTTCTACTCACTAAGAGCAAGTGCTTGCTATGGAAGTAGTTCAGTGCCAGGTGCTAAGGGAGGGAGGAAGCCATTGGCTGTTGGCAGAACACCTGCATAAAGAGGCCTACTTCACAACCACAGAGGACAAACTCGAAGGAGAGGGGAGTCTTCATGGGAGGGGGCTTCAGATGAGCGGCCTCTGGGGGAAGGCAGACACTAGTGTGACTTGAAGGCTCCCTGGAATCCATGTGGGTTCACGGATAAGCTCATAGGAGAGACTAATTTCTCATTAGAGAGGTGAGGGAGACATTTTCGACTATGCAGCAAGAGTACTAATGAGAGTCATGGGAGTGATGGGGAAGCTGTATGGCGCTGGGGCATCAGACCGAAAGTATGAGAACAAATAGTGGGGGACCCTGGTCTTGCCAGGCACAAGTTGCTACCAAATGTGGGTGAGAGGAGGGAAGCCAAATCTGGCCCCACATGTAGAAAACACCCGAAGGTGTGTGAGAGCCAAGCAACTAGAAGCAGCTGATCTCCAGCATCTTATTTCTTCTCACTCTAGCCCAGGGAGATGGGCCTTGGCATTTTCGTCTGCAGGAATTTGAGGCTCAGAGAGCTGGGCTAACTTACTCCAAGTCACCCCAATGGTAACCTACAGGGAAATTCTTTCAAAATAGGAATTTCTGCCCCCACTGTCTAAGCTCTGAGTAGCCACAGCGATGGAGGGAAAATTGAATAACGAAAATGGAGTCACTGTATACTGAGTGCTGGACCCACATCAGACTTTGAGGAAAATGTATGTACTTTTTGTTTAGTCTTCTCTGTAGGCGTCTGAGGTAGAGATCATTAGTATCCTCATACCCAAGTCTAACTAGGGAGCCAAGATTTCCTGCTTGAAGGTTTCCTGCAGAAACACAGGCATAAGATGATAGGGCCTAAAACCAAATGGCCACCAAGTCACTCCACACCTTTAGCTGACCAGGGATTCTGTGCCTCCATTTCTGTTAATTTTGAGTGGGAGCAATAATCCCTCATAAGGTTTGTAGAAGGAGTAAATAAAATAAGATAATAAAGTGCTTAACCATGTAAGTCGGTTAACAATTCTGTTATTGCCATTTTATTAGCTGGCCGGCACCTGCCTCCCAGGAAGGCATCTGTCAGTGGTTTCCAGGATATGAAGATTTAAAAGACACGAAAAAAAGAGTGTACCACAGGGAATTCAGCCCCATCTGAAAGCCTCTTGCTAGTCGGGGAAAGGAGGCAGTATTAGAAGGGGTAGAACGGGGAGGCTGAGATGGAAAAGCCAGGCCTCAACCCAACCTGTTAAAGAGTAAGAGGGAGAGAGCCCTGGTGGGCGTGACCTTTGTGGGCCCTCTCCAGTCTAGCCTCCTCCTTACCCTATAGCTTTGTTTTTCTAGGCCTCTGCAGTCCAAATGAGAAGCAAATGGGGAGCCGCAAGAGGCTCTACCAAGAGAGCGACACCACATGGACCGTAGCCCTGACTCAAATGGTGGGCAGGCCGCTGGCAGCGGCTACAGAAGGAGAGCTGGGTAGTAACAAACTGTTCTCCAGAGGGAACTCCTTGTCCCAGCAACCTGAGGGGCTGTCTCCAAGACTTGGCACATTTGGGACATTTGGACTTGAGGGCAGAGGTCCCAGGCACCATTTGCTATCTGTGCTTTGGTAACATGCTTGGCTTGGGGCAGAGACCTTTTTTTCTCACCTTTCCGAGCAGCCCCTGCCTGCCTTGTTCCTTGTCTCCACTGCCTGGCACCCTCAGCTGGGCATCTGGGTTTTGTATCCTCGGCCAAAGGTGCTGATTCAAGAAACAGACATTGGGAAGAAAGAATAGGATGCGTTTTCCAGACATGAGAGGACACTGGTTCTGGGGACTTTCAGCTCAGTCTTCAGGGGGCTGCATTATTCATGCCTGCCGACTGAGGCATTTCCTGCATCCTTGGTAGCCCCTCTTCTATGCTGTGGTGATACTGTAGGGCAGTGTTCAGCATAGTGGTTGAGTTCACAGCACAGCTTTGTCACTTTGAGCTCTTTGACCTTAGGCAAATGTCTAATCTCGTCTGCAGAATGGAGCCTTTAGTAATATCTTTCTTCTAAATTTGCTTGTGAGGCCACATTAAGCCCCATAAAAGTGCTTAAAATGTTGTCTAGCAATCAAAGTTTAACTAATGTTCTCTGCTCTTAGTATCTGCGCTGTGCTGCTTCTCCCTCCCAACATCACGTCTCCTCCTTGATGTGTCCTTAAACACAGCTGAGTTCACTTGCCACCTCACCCAATAGTTTTTCTGGAATTAACCATCCTATTGTTAAGAGGAAAGAACTATGTGAAGAAAATGAACTACAGAATAACATCTTTATTAACTACTTTAATGCTGCCATTTCTTTTTACTGTGACTCGCAATAAGAAATATACTTTACAGCACAACTCAGTACACAAATCTGTTTGTCTGTCTATCTATTTATCTCTATCTATCATCTATCTATCTATCTATTTATCTCTATCTATCATCTATCTATCTATCTATCTATCTATCTATCTATCTATC
>LOJH01040539.1:0-10538 GCA_001685095.1 Ellobius talpinus
TTCCTTGACCTGGATGGAGGGGGGAGGACCTTGGACTTCCCTCAGGGCAGGGAATGCTAACTACTCTTTAGACTGGAGAAGGAGGGGGAGGGGCGAGGGAAATGGGAGGAGGGGAGGAGGTGGAAATTTTTGGTAAAAAAATAAATAAAAATTTTAAAAAATTAAAAAAATAAAATTTAATATGCTTTCTTTATTTTACATAGAGAACTAACTCTTGGCTGGGCATATGATAGGGCAGTATATACAGCACTTTCAACATTTTTCAGTTTTTGATATAATCATTTTTTTCTATTACTTTTAGAATGATTGTACTTTAATATTTAGGTAACTAGCGCTATACACACACATCAGATTCAAATGTAGTCAGTACTTTGTCTCCTATTAAAATACTGATACAGTCACACATCAGGGAAGTCTTCTGAACCAGTAAAAGCTCTAACAGTGGTGTTCTCTACATAATCAGTGGACCATTTGTTTATTGTCTTGTCAATATCTGTTTCTTGTACTCAGATTTTTAGGGAGAAGGGATCCAATAACCTGAAGATAGCAATGTGGAAGAAGCAATGACCAGTGTGTCAATACATCCAAAGCCTCAGCAAAAGAGAGAGAGAGAGAAAAGAAACAACACTGTCAAGTTTGAACCACAGATTACTGAGTCCTTCCTTAAGTTCTCTCTGTTCTGAGTTCTGTCTCCACTGTTAATAATGGCAGGACAGGTTTGATTCGTATCATAGCACAGTAAGGGACACAGGGACAGGAGAGCAGCTCAGTGACAAAAGCTCTGTCTTACAGGAGCTGTATATAGACCACTTACCAGGCCAATTGTCTTGGTTTTGTTTTGTCTTTTCCACTGCACACATGGCATAGGATCTGGGTACATCCATTTGTATCAGGCTGTTCTGCCTAAAACCCATCTTTCAGTGCACTGCTGTGCCTTATTTCTTTGAAAGCTGTTGTAATATGCAGGCTCAGGTCACAGCAGGGCAGGCCATCCTCTCAGCAAGCACAAAGAAGTGATGACCCTGGGTAAAGGACCTGGAGGCAAGGAACTTAAGATAAGTCACATAACATGCACTTCATAGTGTGTATCATCACATAAATGTTCACAGTCAAAAATAAAAACACTGCTGCCTAAGTCTGGACTCACAGTCAAAGTTACTGGCAGCATCCAGCATGCTGAGCTAAAGTCTCTCAGTTGCCACAGATTCCCATTTTGCTCTTTACAAGAAATATTAAACTTCCATCTCTTGTGTGCCTAAGTTTAGGTCATCTTCCCTGTACTCACTCATAATAATACCCTTGCACCAATAATAACAGGGTACATCTATTCTTATAGACACCTAAAGTTTAATGTAGTGTGGTAAGAATTTCCCCATTTGGGGCCACTGTATGTCCGGCCATTCAACTGGTGAATTATAGCTAGGATCATTTTCTTTAGGTCCTACTAACTACTAGCAGTATATCACTTTCATTTTTTTTACTAAACATCCCATAAAACTGATTGCTTCTGTGCGTCCTCATGGTTATTCCCACAGTTTGTGTCATCTGTTACATGATTAGGTTTCTTTTCCTTTTTTATGTTTTTCTTAGTTCTACAAAAATTATATTCCATGTATTTTTATTATATATTATATTATACTCTCAAAACTCACTCCAAATAGAGATCATTTCCCTACTTACCAAATTCCTGTCCTTTTTTTTTTAAAAAAAATCTTCAAGTCCAACTTATGCCTTCATATATTCTTGGTGGTCTGGCCATCCATTAGAGCTTAGTCTACATACAAGGGGGAGCACAATTACAAATAACTTATTTTCCCTTCTCTAGCATGTATTAATTGTCAATAATTCAAAAACTAGGGGTAAAACTTTTCTTTCTATCCCTTCCTGCATGCAGGATGCTTTTTCTGAATTGACCTCCTGAAATATTGGTACTTGCTTTCACATCTGCTGTAAACTTCCCCAATGTAACAACTCTTTGGTTTGGCAAAAGTGCTATTCTTTGGCAACTATTCCCTTCTTTGGGCTTATCTATGAGTCTTTGGGAAAGTGGTGGTGTGATATAGGTGTTCCTATTAAGGCTGCCAATTTAAGTGAGGAGAGACAAAACACTGTTATAAAGGGGTTAATGGAAATGCAGAATAGAAATAATTTACATGGTGGGAGACTAAATTTAAAGGAAAAGAATGAATATGGAGAGAGAAAATTAACAATAAAGATATTTTGAAGAAGTCATAAGGAAAGCTATTACAAAGTAGTTTAAATAGAGTTCCTCTAGAATGTGGTGCTGATGTTCTTTAGATACCACAGACTAACCAAAAGCCCAGTGCCAGTTACCTTTGGTGTGATTTACATTTGAGTTCTCACAGACACTAAACATGTACAGGCTCTTCAAATGCTGTTGTTCCCCTCCATTTGTGTTGTTAAAATTTAGTCTTGAGACAACATAGGTTGGTGCCTTAGAACCTGAAGAAATTAAGCAGGTACTGACATGCAAGCCTCATCTCTATTGGCTAGCTTTTAACATGCTGGAAAGAGTTATGGATACTTGTTGAGGAAAAAAATATTCAGTAATTTTACCAGTCTGGGAATGCTGAGATCTACAGTTTAAAAAAAATGCTGTAGTAAAACACACCCACTGGTGAAAAGTGGCAGTAATATTGCTGGAATAACCAATCCCATTCTGATTGAATTAAAGGCCCATTCAATTAGATGAAATCCAAAACTGTCACCATTATCAGAACCAAGAACCTGTAGCTAAACAGGACATATGCAGGTGACAATCCAACGCAATTATTTTGCTCAATGGAAATAGTCTTAAACAGATCCAAAGGCTTTATTGCTAAACATACAGACTAGTGCATCTCTCAACCCTCACAGACAAACTATATTTTGTATTAGAGAGCAATTAACAATTGGTCAAAGGGCAAAGAATGAGATATTTATATTTTATAAGCAATGTTGAGAATGATCCTTCACATAAATACTTAGCACAAAGTGGAAGAAACATCATTATAGACAACTAAGTAACTGTAGGATATGTGTTTTGTCCAAAGTCAAAAATCATATAATGATTTGTTATGAAAACTCAGGTCATCTACTAAATCAGTTGTTTAATATTTAACATAACACAGTATAATTGATGTGATACTTGTTTGCTGAGGAATGATGTTGAGAAAGTATTGAAAGGCTTTGTCTTTCAATATTCAGTCCTCCTGCAGAAAGAGCGGAAAGTATTCTGTGTGTGATAAAAACACTGCAACTCATACATGCAGTCAGCCTGACTCTGGCAGAGATATTTCAGACAGTGCATTCTGACATTTTCTGATAGTACGTAAAGTACACAGTGTGCTCGCTGTGTGTTTGGAACAAACACTGCAGGGAGAGTTATGAGATATTACATGAGAGAAGAGGAAAAAATTACTCACTAATTCATTTGATTGTGAATTAGTTTTTCATCTCTGTATACACCAAAACACATTATTTTTTGCATTTATTTCACAAATACCCACATTTAGGTACTCCAAACTTTGCAGGAGTATACTCACAATTTAAGAAGCTTGACGTAAGCCATGTGTGTGTGCTTTAATATATTACAAAGTGCAGTTTATCATCACTATTTTATACAATTCTTACACACAGGACAAACCACTACAGTTTCTATGGGACATTCAAATCAGAATATTTGTATCCACTACCCTGAAGGCTGTTTGAAAGTGTATGGGTGTTCATGGCAATAGGAAACATGCCTATGAGTTTTTAAAATGTATCTCACCGAGACAATTTATTCTTAGGTTTGTTTGAGGTGCACTACAGGCTTCTGCAAACAGTGAAGTGGTCCACGGCATGATAGAACATATAAAAATATTTAAACCTGCTTTTATTTCTACTCCATTCACCTTTGAGTATAATGGATCTAAATTTTTTTGTGTTACAAAACTTCAATAAAACATACTAAAATTCTGATGATGACATTTTCCAACATTACAATATATTTTGTAAACTGTAGTTATTTGATTTCATGGTAGGCTACATATTGTATTATATATATAATATTTCCTTTCCATTACTCTTACTATTCAGATTTTTTTTAAAAAAATACCTTGGGAGAGGGTTGAAGGGGAGAAAAGAAGCAGAGGAAAATGTAGAGCTAACTAAAAATCAATAAAAAATACATTCTAATGGATCAGTATAAAAACTTTACTGAATCTTTTCCTCTATTCTTTCTCTAATGATAAATCATTATGTTAGAATATTTAAATACTATATTATATGAATGATTTTACATTTACTACTATGTATTGATGTTTGTCACTACATTTTTTCTAGATAGTATGGTATTATATTTAATAACAAGGTGTATATGTTACAGCTTATAAATAGACATTCTGACATGATTATTAGTATTATTTAAGACTCATTTGAATTACTAATATTCAAGATAAAATATGGTTAATCAATGTTTTCCTTAGTGAAAATAGCAGTGTTTTAAAGTAATTTTGAGTATTGTTAGGCAATAGTCTTCTAATTAGAGTTCATCTCACAATCCCGCTTTTCCAATTATCGTGCAGCAGAAATCTCTTTCTAAAGTAACTTTTATTTCATCTTTATAAACACAATTAAGAATGTTTATTGTTCTCCAACTTCAAATATAGTTTCTCCTAAAAGATATATTGCTTATCCACTGACCCATTTTCATGATGCTGTTGACAGCAATTTAATACTCATATGATCCACATGGATTCATCACCTTCTCATGCCAGGAGTGCATGCAATCCATAAACTACTTTAATCTCCAGCACACTGGATAGCTAACCTAAAGCTTAATAAGCACAGAAAAAGTATTCCTCTGTCATCATATTTTCTTTTGTTATTTTGGCATGGTGAATACTAAAAACTGGGCATTATTTACTTCATCTTGATATATTTTATTTTGTCAGTTGTCATGTTTGGTTGCCATCTCTTCAAAACTTGGTCTTTCCTAATGAAAGACAGAAAACGAGTAGATCTCTCTTTTCCCTCGAGAGAGAGGGAAAGGAATGTACGGAGGAAACTGGAGGACTAGAGTGAGAGGAAACTATATAATCAGGATATATTGTATAAGAAAATAACATAATTTAAGCAAAATAAAAAAATTACAAATGTATAATGCACATCTTCAAAGAAATTTAAATTCTTGAGGAGACAAAAACAACTGTCTTTTCATTGGACTGGAAGGAAAGAATGGCTCTCAAAAAATGACAGGTGAAGAAAGTCACAGGATATATATTAGCAGTCCTAGGGACTGTGGTATTTGGCAACAATGTTGGATTTTCCTACACACTCAAAACTACAAAGTTCTCTTCTGTGAATGAAATATAAGTAATGTAACATATAACCCAATCTAATTGTAACCTCAAGCCTTAGTATGTTAAATACTTCTTACACTAACACATTGCCAATAATTTGATTTCAAGTAATAATGCTACTAATGAGACACAAAGTATGACTACACTAATATTTAAAGGATTTTTTGCACCACATTCGAACTTTTAATGTGTGTCTATATCAATTCCCTGTCTTTCTCATTTTCTGTACCTAATTCCAAGTCTTACAGATAATAATAAAATTTTCTGAATAAAATTCCCAATGCATATTATTAAAAACATGGTACCTCTGCATGATTATGTATATAACAGTTCAATAATCATTTAAAATGTAATATTGTAGCCAGTTTTCTTAAAATAAATTCATTCATTTTAGTCTTATAACATAAAATCAAGTCAAAAAACATAAATAAAATGGAAGTTTAATGCTGGAATATAAGAATAAAGATGTGATAACTATACACTTGTAAAAGCAGAAACCAAAGAAAGCATCTTGCAAAACTGCATACTTACAGGAGTTACAAGCAAATATTTTAAGGCACTAAAGAATGCTGAAACTCCCCATAGCTATTTGCCTTATAGTCTTGTAAGTAGGGAGTATATTCAAATGCTGAAATGGCAGTCCTAAAAATATCATACCATTGATATCCTAATGATGGAAAAAGATAATTACACTCATAGCTAACATTGGTGCTAGACTTTCTTTGTTTAGTGGCAACAGAAGGTTTACAGAAAGTACTGTGGAAGAGTGCTGTGCTGTTAAATTCATCAAGACTATAACAATTTGCGGTAAACTCTAGGATATAATAAAGATTCAATTACAAACTTTTTAAAAGCAAAACTGTAGATGAAATCAAGGGAGAGAGGGAAAAATGAGAGTCGTGTAGAAAAACATAAAGATTGGGTGTGCATTGTCTGTATCAGAGCAGAAAAAGTTCCAAGGCAGTATTTATTTTACAATGCACTGATGTACAGAGGAGATAGGAGGAGCCACTCAGATCGATCTACCAAAAAGCCTCTGTCTGTCTACTGAGTCAAGGTAGCCAGGGCAGCTTACTGATACCCTAATGGTTACAATGGGCCCAGAAGCAATCTTTTCCCCAGGATAATGACAACTTGTGAAAAAGAAAGGCAAATATGTTTCAGAGAAATTCAGGAAATGCAGGGTTCCCACCAAAACTCATCAAGGCTGTATCAGGCCTGTGTTACTGCACGGTGTCTTACATCGTTTATGAATATTATCCTTAATAATGCCTTTTGTCTGAAACTCTCTCTTAGGTTTTGCTTCTAAGGAACCCAACACTGGAAAGTAGGTAACATTCCTGAGTACTTGAAAGGTTTTCACCCAAGCCTAGAATGTGCCTCCCACCAACCTTCCCTCTGTGTGAGGTCTTCCATTCTAACTCTGAGCTTCTTAGAATGGGCTCCAGATCCCTTAGCATCCCTGATTTTGTGGTGGTTGTTGTTTTATTTTTTCCTTAGTGTACATTTCTAGCTGGCCTATTATATTCCAATAATATAAATTTTAATATCTATTCATTGATTATTTCATAAAAATGTGTTTCTTCTGTATTTGTTGACTGATTGGAATATTGTAGATGATGGGTATTTGTTATACAAATAAATAATTTATAAAAATAAAAAGATAAAAAAACCCTAGAAATCAATCAATATATTTTATCCAACTTTAATATGTATATACATTCAAAAGTTAGTTTTTATTTTCTTTTATGTTTCATTTATTTATTATACATTTTTAATTAATATAATTATATCACTCCCCCTTCTTTTCCTCCATAAAGGGTGTCCCATGTGCCCTTAATCTAACCCCATCTCATGGTCCTCACAAAATCCCTTTCCTTGGTTATTACTTGGTTATTATTTGGGCAGCTACATAACATAATCTTTTATGTCCATTTATCATTTGTGTTTACATATTTTCAGGGCTGACTACTTTTTATTAGGTAACCAGACAATCACAGGACTCAACCTTTCTAGGCTCACTCTTTCTAGACTATAGTCACTAGTCTGTAGTTCTTTATCCAAGGGTAAGGCCATGTGGGATTTTTTTAAATTTTCAAATAAATAATTTATTATAGAGTTCCATCACTTGGTTAACTTAACTACATTTGTGCTTCATGTTTGAATGAATTAACTCTCCTTCTCTTTTGACTATTCTCATGCTTCTCCCTGGTCTATGGTGAGGTTTGACCTCAAATTGTAACCCAAGATGTACTACATTCTAAACATAGAACCATACATGTAACTTCTAATGACGGGTCGAGTGCTGTGACAATTTCGTAGACCGTGGAGACATGGACAGGGAAATTGTTACCTCTCAGCAGCTCCATGTGACTCAGGAGAGCACTGCTCTGCCTATCAGAACTTTTGGGGTTTAGTATGGTTTCACACATCCATCAGGTTAGGGTGATGGGGAGATGATGTGGGATGCCCCCCTGTATGTTGTGAATATATTTTATTACCATTGGTAAATAAAGAAGCTGATTTGGCCAATAGCCAGGCAGAATAGAGCCTGGAAAATCCAAGCAAAGATAAAGGAAAAAGGTAGGCAGAGTCAGGGAAATGCCAGCAGCTGCCAGAGAAGCAAGATGTGAGGTGATGCAATGGTCATGTGGCAATACATAGATTAATAGAAATGGGTTCATTTACGATGTAAAGGCTAGTTAGTAATGAGCCCGAGCCATTGGCCAATTTGTAATTAATATTAATTCTCAGAGTAGTTATTCAGAAACTGGTGTGCGGGAGAGAAACCACCAGTTACAAATATTCTTCATTTTTCACTTTTTAACATGGGTGACCCCGTAGAGTTCATCCTAACCAGGAAAAANGGTAGGCAGAGTCAGGGAAATGCCAGCAGCTGCCAGAGAAGCAAGATGTGAGGTAATGCAATGGTCACGTGGCAATACATAGATTAATGGAAATGGGTTCATTTAAGATGTAAAGGCTAGTTAGTAATGAGCCCGAGCCATTGGCCAGTTTGTAATTAATATTAATCCTCAGAGTAGTTATTCAGAAACTGGTGTGTGGGAGAAACCACCAGTTACAAATATTCTTTACTTTTCACTTTTTAACATGGGTGACCCCGCAGAGTCCATCCTAACCAGGAAAAACTGTGACAAGGGAAACTGATAAAGGCAAGAAAGCCTATACCTTCAGGGGATTTTGAAGAATTGAGTGAGGTAAGAGAAAGTATGACATATGAAGTAAAATAAATATGTAAGGCTATAACCCATTAAGATTTTGAAGTCCTTTGTTACAACATTACTCACCCTAACCTAATGGATGTGTGAAACCATACTAAACCCCCAAAGTTCCGATAGGCAGAGCAGTGCTCTCCCAAGTCACATGGAGCTGCTGAGAGGTGACAATCTCCCTGTCCGTGTCTCCACCATCTACGAAATTGTCACAGCACGCGATCCGTCATTAGAAGTTACATGTATGGTTCTGTGTTTAGAGTGTAGTACATCTTGGGTTACAACTTGAGGTCAAACCTCACCACAGACCAGGGAGAAGCATGAGAATAGTCAAAAGAGAAGGAGAGTTAATTCATTCAAACATGAAGCACAAATGTAGTTAAATCAAGTTAACCAAGTGATGGAACTCTAAAATAAATTATTTGAAAATTTGAAAATGTGAAAGCTTTTTCTCTAGAAAACTTTTAAAGTTCAAATCTTGCTGAATAACTGCCCTTTGGTGTTTCAAGCCTCTAAACCTAGCAAAGCATTGCTAAGAAGGCACAAAGAGATTGTAAGAGCCAGACCACCAGGATGTCTGCTGTGAGATCGTGGCTTCTATCTATGGCAGTACCCATGAACTCTCAACACTACAGTCACCTAAACAAGACCTGCACAATGACACCATCTGGGGACATGCCCACATGGTTGGGGGAACTGTCACAAGACTCCACTCCTAAATGAAGGGTTGAATGCCATTAATGACTGCCAAGACAGGGAGGACCAGCCTTCTCTTGAGATAAGTGTCCTGACAGAATAGCCAATCCTAAGTGGCCAGAAGTAAACACACATACATGCAAGCAACACTAAGTGGACTTGGCAGGTTTTACACACACACACACACACACACACACACACACACAAAGAATAACTAAACAAGGAGAGGTCATGAATTTGAGAGGAAGATGGGGAATCACGAGAAAAACTGGAGGGGGCAGAAAGAGGGGTGGGAATTGCATAAATAGCTGAAAGCACTTGCCAACAAAGGTAATGACATGAGTTTAAGACCTGGGACTTGCATGCTTGCATGGTGGAAGGAGAGAACCAGTTCCTGCAGTTGTCCTCTGACCTCCATGCACCCATGCCATTGCGCATGTGCCGGCCCCCAACATATAAGCTAGTAAGTAAATGCAATCATGTTTTAAGTCATTAACAATAAACATTCACTCTGACCATATGAGGGCAAGGGCAATTTGAAACACATAAAAATCTGGACTTAAGAATAATTCTAAACAAGTATTGAATAACAGAAGGAAATGCGTTTTCACTATTGATAATTACAGATACCTGAATTAAGATGTAATTAAGAACAGAAGCAAGAACTCAGTGCCAGATGGTCAGCCTAAAGGCATACATGTAAGTAGCATTGTACAGATTTAGAAGATTATATTTAGGAATATATATGTATATACATTTACATGTGTGCATGCAATATCAATTAATGGGGAGGGAGGCATGGGTTCCGGGAAGACAGGAAGGGGTGTATATGAGGGTATGGAGGACAGAAGGGGAAGAGAGAAATGATGTAATTATTTTAGTATCTCAAAAATAAAAGAGGAAGCGAATAAAAGCAAAAACTCATCCTTCACTTTCCTATCTGGGGAAAGAGAATAGCCTTGGGTTGAAATCCTCCAAATATTTTTAGCAACTGTTTCTTCTGACAGTCCTTTATTCATATATGGCTAAAAGGTAAAGCTCTGTTCTATCTTATAAAATGGGTGTAAAGTCTTAGATAAAAGAATGTGCATACATCACTAAGCTATCATGGATATAAACATTTTATCTTCAAAATGTATTAGCTCTGGGAAGTTCGAGGTGAATCTTCAAACTAACATTTAAAATTAAAGGAAAGCTAAAATTCTTTCTTGTAAAGGAAGTAACTGCTGAAAAACAAAACGTGATCAAGAGTAAAAAAAAAAAA
>LOJH01040540.1:0-14594 GCA_001685095.1 Ellobius talpinus
TGGTTCCATTGGTCCTCCTGTCTGTTCTTATGCCAATACCAGGCTGTTTTCATTGCTGTAGCTCTGTAGTAGAGTTTGAAGTCGGGGACTGTGATACTTCCAGAGGTTCTTTATTTCTTGTTTGTTGTTTTTCTGTTTTGTTTTTGAGATAAGTTCCTATAGCCATTCTGTCGTCAAAGTTACTGAAGTTCAGGTTGTCTCTGGAATTAGTATCCTCACTGGTATTATAGCTATGAACCATCATGTCTGCTTAGAATCATTTTTTTAAATAAATTCTCAGTTAATGCTAGGGATGCCAGTCCTGATAAAGAGCTTAAATTTAGCTAGGCAAGTTTTTATTGTTGTTACTATTTTGTTTTTAAGATTTATTTATTTTTTAAAAGTTTGGGTGTTTTTCCTGCATGTATGTCTCTGCACTTTGTTCATGTATGGTACCTGAGGAAGACACCTGAAGAAGGCATTGGATTCCCTGGAATTAGAATAATAGAGAAATAGTTGTGAGCCCATTATGTCGGTGCTGGGAATCAAACCCATGTCCTCTAGAAGAACATGTAGTGCTTTTAACAGAAGAGTCATCTCTCCAGTCCCTGTTATGTTTTTTGTTTTTCCAAGGAAGTGTTTTAGTATGTAGCCCCAGAACTCAGAGCTACCTACCTCCCTGGTGCTGGGATTAAAGGGTATATCTGGTCTAGCTAGTCCAGTTGAATCAATTAGGACTCTGATTTTTTTTAAGATTTATTTTTATTTTTCAATTATGTGTATATGTGTGCTTCTTTTTGAGTAAGTACATGTGAATGCAGGTGTCCTTATAATCCAGAAGAGGGTATCTAATCACCTGAAATTGGAGTAAGCCATTGAACATGGGTACTGGGAACTGGACTTGGGTCCTCTAGAAGATAGTATGCAGTCTTAATTGCTGAATCATTTCTCTAGTTCTTTGGTCTCTTTGTGGTATTTTGTATCTCCTGAGTACCAGTGTGATACACTGCATCCTTAGACTAAATACTTAATGTAAGTGTTCTGTTGATATATTAGTAATGACACCTCTTGATTAGAAGCTAAAGCTGCTGGTGACCCTGGGAAAGGGAGAGGAAATGTCCCATGTGTAATGTGTCTTTGGATTTCAGACACATTTTACTTTTGCTTTAAGTCTTCTTTTGTCCCCTTCCTAAATAATATTATTTTAGCATTGTCTGGCCTTTCTCTCTCCAAGTCCAGCATATTCAGTGATGTTTGTCTCTTTTCTCAGGGATGATCTGACTGATGATTCTGTCTTCACACGAAGCTCCCAGTATTCTCGGGGCCTTGAACGATACATTTCTCGGGAAGAGGGGCGACTTAGTCCCTTCCTGGGACAACTTGATGAGGACTACCAAGCAAGAGAACCTTTTTTGCATAGAGCTGAGTATAGTTCTCATATCAGTCGTCATGATGAACTGTTGAGGGGAGCAGAACAGAGTAGAGACAAACTCAAAAGCTCCTCTTACTCAGTACGATCTGAGGAAAGGAGCCAGGAGACCAAAAGGCCCCGTTATGATGACGCGGAAAAGGTACATGGCATAGGAGGGGATCACTCAAGTTTTACATCTGGGACTCGCAACTATCGACAGCGAAGAAGAAGCCCAAGCCCAAGGTTTCTGGACCCTGAGTTTCGAGAACTGGACCTTGCCAGGCGAAAGCGAGAGGAAGAGGAGGAACAAAATAGGAGCTTGAGTCAGGAGCTTGTGGGAGTTGATGATGGAACTAGCTGTTCCATCCCTGGGTTGTCAAGTGTCCTAACAACATCAGAGCCAGAATATTCTTTGCATCGGCCTGAGGAAGTTCCTGTGATGCCCAAGAAGTCCATTCTGAAGAAGCGAACTGAAGTGGATGTGAAGCCATCTGTGCAGGTCTCTGTTGTATTTCTCTTGATAGTCCCTCTGATATCCTAAATCCTGATACTTTCCTGGGACTGTGTTCCTTAATGGTGTCTGTGTAACTTGTGCTGTGCTGACATCTTATGCCTAACTGTGAGCGACCCCTTCTAGGATTCTCCAGATTAAACTGTAGGCTCATAATGCACCAACAAGGGCTTCTGTTGCTACCTTACTTTCTAAATAGATTTAGAAGAGTATCTGCCTTGGTTTTTTCCCTCCTTAAATTGAATAGCCCTATGGGAATCTTTGAATATGGATTCTTGGAGATGAAGCTTAAGGACAAAAGGAGAAGATAATCCTGATTTCTTCATCTTTTTAGAAGAAGACAGTGTATGAGTTGTAGAACATAAGACTAGAAATCAAGTGATTCTGATTTAGGAATTATCAACTTCCTATGTAAATTTTAGATGAATCACAACTTTTCTGGCCTTAACATTGCTTTTTCTTTCTATGAAAAGATGGTCAGGCAAGACTACTAGTGTGACTAGAGGCTTCTGAGCCAGTACTGAAGTACTTAGGGGAGGTTGATAGGTTAGAGTTCTAGAGTTTCCTGTTTCCAGAGCAATCCACTTGTGTGTTTTTCTTTTGGTCATCAGTAGATACGAAAATAAGTTGGGTAAAACGGTACACACCTGTAATCCCAGCAGCTGAGAGACCAGTGCAAGAGGATTCCAAGTTCAAGTCTTTTAGGGCACATTGCTAGTTAAGGCCAGCCTGAGCTACAAAGTTAGACATGGCTGGAGACAAGCATGATGGCTCAGTTTGATTCCCAGATTCTAACTCCTGAAAATCCCTACATATACAGTGCTCATGTGTGCTTGTATATTCACACACCTCCCCTCCTCCCCTCTCTCTCGCAGCACATTGTGCTCATGTGTGCTTGTATATTCACACACCTCCCCTCCTCCCCTCTCTCTCGCAGCACATTGTGCTCATGTGTGCTTGTATATTCACACACCTTCCCTCCTCCCCTCTCTCACAGCACACTGTGCTCATGTGTGTATATTCACACACCTCTTACCTGCTCTCTCACATACACACACTGTGCTCATGTGTGCCCATATATTCACCTCACACCTCTACACACACACACACACACACACAACACACACTATGCTTATGTGTGTTCATATATTCATACACCTCCCCCGGCATGCCCTCTTACATACACACTGTACTCATGTGTGCCCATATAGTTACACACCACCTACCCCAACAACAATGATACAGTTCTTAAAAGAACAAAATAGGAAAACAAGCTAGAGAAAATGTCTAAAATCCTTTTGAATTCAAATTCCTTGATAAAGAGTAGAACGCACAGGTAAAGGTCACAACCACTCTGTCTACTTCAGTTCCTTTTCTCCTTGCTGTGGTGGAGACAGTTGAAGAGATGGGGAACTTGTTTCTTGAACTTAAATGACTTTCCTTTTATACTTAAGTCTCTCCTATTCAAGAAACATCTCAGTTACTAGTGTTCTGTGATTCCTCATAGCTGCTCAATCTGTGTGCTTGTGTTTGTGTTTGCAGCTTGAGAGCTTTTCCAGCAGTACCAGCTCCAATCAGGATCGTCCTCTCTATTCTGAACATTCACCTCTTCCACTAAGTGGTGCTATTGCTGCTTTTGCTTCAGAGAAGGAAAATAAGGGAACTACAGTGGCAGCTGACCTGAAGGAACCTCAGAGTAACATATTCCAGTGGGGTCCCCTCCATGAGATATCTAAAGACAACAATCCTCTCAGTGAAAAATTTGACAGTGTTCTGTGCTATAAGGAAAAATTGAATTTGAAAGCTGAGGGACTTGAACGACATACAGACTTCTTACTGCCCCATGAGAGAGCTAGCCAGGATGGCAGTGGCTTTTCCCGAATTTTGGGCATGTTGGCTGATCCTACCAGTACACAGGAAAAAAGAAGACGTAGTTTCCCTGATATTGAGGATGAAGAGAAATTTCTCTATGGGGATGAAGAGGAGGATATAAAAGCAGAATCTCCACCTAAGTCCCTTGGGGACTCTGAGAGTAAAGGTTTGAAAAAGAAAGCAAGTTCTCTGCCCTCAACTCCAGCCATAAAGCTAGAATCACTAGAAGAGAGCAATCCAGAATATGCCAAGATTCATGACTTGCTTAAGACCATAGGACTGGATATTGGAGTAGCAGAAATTAGTAAGTTGGCTGCACGAACCCAGGAACGACTTCACGGCAAGAAGCCATCATCACACTCCTTAGCTGACCGACGTTCGTCTGCTGACCGACGTTCGTCTGCTGACCGACGTTCGTCTGCTGACCGACGTTCATCTGCTGACCAGCACTTTTCAGCTGACCGCTGTTCCTCAGTTGACCACAGTTTCACAACTGATCGGCGCTCATCAGATCATCACAGACTGGAGAACAGGGAGGCACATCACAGCAACACTCAGTCCCCAGAAGTATCCCGTCCACACCCAGCCTCCCCAGTAGATCCTTACCTGCTCACAAAAAATAGCTCTCCTTTCCTAAAGTCTGACCATCCAATGGGTCATGTTACAGGACCAGAGGTAGTTGGCAGTGGGTTTCAGTCACCTGTTGTCGTTAGGTGCATGTTGCCATCAGCCCCATCTACCCCAATAAGGCTTCCACACTCTGCTTCTTTATCCCAGTTCTATATACCAAGAGCCTCTCAGTTTCCTGCACCTCGGATACCTCCAAACTACCAAGGATCTGTCATTCCTTCTGCCTCTTTTGATGCTTACAGGCACTACATGGCATACACAGCCTCAAGGTGGCCCATGTATCCTGCCTCTCAACCATCTAGCCACCCTTTACCTGAACCACACAGGCTAATACCAACAACTAAACAAGCTACTCATAGTAGTCGTCCCAATCTCCGTGTGATCCCCACTGTGACTCCTGAAAAGTCCAAACAAGAGGTATCAGTGCTAGGCTCAATTTCTGTTAAGCAGGTTCCTGTTCAGGTGTCCATTCCATCACTCGTAAGATATAATCCAGAGAAGATCTCTGATGAAAAGAACCGTGCCTCCCAGAAGCAGAAGGTGAATATTAGCTTTGGGCATCTCATGCCTGAGTTTTTTATTTTCTATTTCTATTTAGCAAAACCCAGATAGTTTGTACATGTTTTTTTAGAGGGGGTGAAAATTTGTAAGACCCTTTGTACTTTTTAAGTTTCTTAGAGGTTTACATCATTACCCAAGTAATGTACATAATAGCCCCTTTGAGCTTCTAATATTTTGTTTTTATAGGTTCCACTGTGATGGCTAGCCTTTTTAAGTTTATTTCTCTGTCATGAATAGTCTGAAGATACTGAGGGTAGAAGCTAGTAACCTTGAAGTATCAGAAAGTCTTACCTTTTTTCATTTAAAGAATTTAATCCCTGGAAGATAAAAATTTAATTTTCTGTGGTATTCAAATGCTTTGAACTTTAGCCGTAAGTTTCATTGATAGTCTTAAGTTTCAGTAAAGAAAAAAATGTAAACTTCAATAAAATGTTTGGAAGGAAAAAAAAATCCAGTTGGTGGTGGTACATGTCAGTAATCCCAGCACTCAGGAGGCAGAGGCAGGCTGATCTCCGCAAGTTCAAGGCCAGCCTGGTTTACAGAGTGAGTTCCAGGACAGCCAGAACTGTTACACAGAGAAACCTTGTCTCAACAAAACAAAAAGTGTTTTAGAGATGGAGCTTTTCTCTGTAATACCCTAACACTAAGGACTGACAATGTTTTTTCCTCATTTGCCTATTAAAGACAAGTCATATTCTTTTTTTCTGTTAGCTAGTAGTAACTGGTTAAGAGATAATAAATTCAGGACAGCTATATCTGTTTGTCTGTTTGTCTTGAAACCATGGTCTTGCTATGTAGCCCTGACTGGCCTAGTACTTACTCTGTAGACCAGACTAGCCTCAAACTCAAAGGATCCACCTGCCTCTGCCTTCTTTGTGTTGGGATTAAATGCATATGCCACCATGCCCAATCTACATCTGAATTTTAAATTTAGTTTGACTTGTGTGACCTTGGGTGAGCTGCTTTTTTGTTTGTTTTGATTTGATTTGGGGTTTTTTGTTGTCGTTGATTTTGTTGTTGTTGTTGTTGGTTTTTTATTTTATTTTTTATAGACTGTTTCTCAGTGTAGCCCAGGCTGCCTTGTAACTAGCTTTGTAGACCAGGCTGGCCTTAAACTCAGAGATCCACTTGCCTCTGTCTCTGCCTCCTGAGTGCTGGAATAAAAGGTGTGTGCTGCCACCACCTGGTGAGTTGTTTTTCTTTTTTTTAAGATTTCTTTTTATTTTAAAATTAAGAATTTACTTAGTTTATATGTATGAGTGTTTTGCATGTGTTATGTCTTCATGTATGTCTGTGCACTATATATGTGGCTGGTGTTTTAGAGACCAGAAGAGGGTTTCAGATCTCCTGAGACTGCAGAATTATAGGCAGTTTTGTTTCACTGTGGAGGTGCAGGGGATATATAGGACCTAGGTTTTCAAGAAGAGCAATCGGTGTTCATAATCACTGAGCTACCTCTCCAGCTCCAAGATCTACTTTTAATTTTTAGAGATACACACACACACACACACACACACACACACACACACACACACGGGTTTGTGCACATGTGAGTGTAGGTACTCAGGAAGTCCAGAAGAGGATATAGGATGCCCTGGAACTAGAGTTACAGGCAGTTGTAAGCCACCTGATGTGGGTATTGGGAACTGAATTCAGGTCCTCTACAAGATCAATACATGCTCTTAACTGCTGAGCATTCTAGCCCCAAGATACTTAATCCTATATGACCTTACTTTTCCTAATGTAAAATGGAGAAAATGTGAAGCTTAAATAATATAAAATACATAATACAGCTGATATAATGAATCATAACCACATCTTACTCCTTTTCTTCATCTTTACCCCTAGGTTCAGAGTCACTATGCAGTGGTGTTGTCAATGGCTTTACTTCCTGCTTGAAAACTTTCTTAGTAGTATAGTTCTGAATAAAAGGATAGAATTCTGGTTTTGAACTTGGATCTGAATAAAACGTTACTTTGACTACAAAGCTTCTATGTCCAGGCATTTGAACTCTGGCTGAAGGGTTATTTTGAGACTGGGTCTTGCTTTGTGACCCTGGTTTTCCTGGAGCTTACTATGTAGACCAGGCTGACCTTGAATTTACAACAATCCTTTTGCAAAAGCATGTAAGTGCTAAGATTTAGAGGTAAGTGCCACTGTACTAGATTTTAAGATACCAGTGTAAGAGCTAAATAGAAAAGGAGGATGTTGGAAACAGGAACTCCTAAAAAAAAAAAAACAGTTTATAAAGGGTATAAATTCATTCTGGCTGGGCAGTGGTGACCCGTGCATGCCTTTAATCCCAGGACTCAGGATTAGAGGCAGGCAGATCTCTGAGTTCCAGACCAGCCTGGCTTACAGAGTGAGTTCTAGACATCCAGGGCTACACAGAGAAACTATGTCTTGAANAAGTGAGTGACCATGACCCGTGAACACAAATACCGTGTTTCACTGTGGAGGGTTTTTGTTTTTAAAACAGGTTTCCCTCTCTAGTCCTGGCTGCCTCTACCTTCTGAGTGCTGAGATTAAAGGTGTGTGCCACTACCACCTGGCTAAGTTATGTGAGATTTTTATTAGTTACAGAACAAAGTAAGTTATAAAAGTATTTACAGAATATGTTGGGCAGTGGTAGCACATGCCTTTCATCCCAGCACTCGGGAGGCAGAGGCAGGCAGATCTTTGTGAGTTCAAGGCCAGTCTGGTCTGCAGAGCAAGTTCCAGGTTAGGCTCCAAAGCTACACAGAAACCCTGTTTAAAAAAAAATATCTGGTTTTGGTTTTGGTAGTCACAGGATGTTAGGTCAGACAGTCCACAGGTGTGTTCTGTGGGTGATTTTAAAGGGAGTCAAAATAGTTTGGCTCTGGTCTTCAACAATTAAACTCTCCACAGTCACATCACTATATAGAATCCTTAACACAGGTGTGACTCTGCCTCCTCTACATACCATCTTGATCTTTTCTGGGAACTTCAGATACGCTCTCTTACTGTTTTGTACTCTGTAGGTTATTGAAGAGAGAGAAAAACTGAAGACTGACCAGGAAGCCCGACAGAAGAAAATGTTTTATCTCAGGACTGAGCTGGAGCGGCTTCATAAACAACAAGGTATCAGGCAACCCCTTGTCTGACCTCCTTGTCGTGTAGATAGTAAGTAACTGTAGGAGACCCCAGTACAGAGGTGCTGGTGCTCAGATGCGATCAGCAAGAGCGGTGTGGGCATAAAGCCTAGAGAAAAGTTGCATAGCCGTGCAGAGTCTTCAGGTAGTCCTCATCTCTCAAATTATTAATACTTCTGTTCTCCTTCTCTCTCTTTCTACCCACTCTCTCTTCCTCTCTTTGTATTTGAGTATGCAGTTTGTTGTTCTTTGTTTTGTTTTGTTTTGAGACAGGGTTTCTCTGTGTAGCTCTGTCTATCCTGGAACTCACTTTGTAGACCAGGCTGGCCTCAACTCAGACATTCTCCTGCCTCTGCCTTTTGAGTGCTGGGGTTAAAGGTGTGTGCCACCATGCCTGGCATTTAATGTGTAATTTTTCCTGAACTCTTTTAGAATAAATTGTAGATGTGATACCCTTTAGAACTTCAGTATGTATTTCCTAACAGGAATTGAAGTATATAATACACTAATCAAAATTAGAGAATTAGGAATAGGCTGATGGCTTGCTGTACAAGCATGAGGACTTGAGTTTAGATTCTCAGAACCCACAGAAGGTCAGATACAATAGCATGTGTCTACAATCCCAGCATTTCTGTGGCAAGATGGGACGCAAAAACAAGAGAATCCCCACAAGCCTGGTGTATGCAGCAGCAGATGAAATTCTTCTCAAGCAAGATAGGTGAGGACAGATACCCAAGCTTGCCTTTTGACTTCCATAAGGATATATGTGAACTTGTACATAGACAGAGAGTCATGCATACACGCATGCAAAAAGATTTTTAAAATTAGGAAATTAATTGTAATAGCTAATCTGCCAATGTTATTTATATTTTACCATTTGTTTTATCACAAAGATTTATCACATTCAATTGTCAGTCTTTTAGTCTTTTGCCATTTAATAATAGTTCCTGAGCCTTTCTGTTCATAATTTGATATTTTAGAAAAGGTCATGTATTTTATAGAATGTTTATTAATTTATCTGATGTTTCTTTATGATTAAGTTTGGATTATACATTTTGGCAAGACTGGCAAAAACAATGTCAAGTTTACATCAATAGTGTCTTTCAGGGGAAATCTTTGTAACTATAGTAAAAAATTATTCTTGAAGCTTCTTCCCACCAGTTTTAATTAATGTTTCTATCCTGAGAAACATGTTTTGATGGTTGTTAAATAGTGATTTTTCTAATTTTGTTATTCCTTCTATGTAGTGTGGTTTCTGTTTTAAGAAGGGACTTCTAACCCCTACCCCAATTAGTTTAGTCATTGTTGTTCCTTCAGTGATAATTAGGTTATCATCTGTCATTGTCATTATTTATTTCCATGCTAAAATTTTTCCATATTTAGCTAGTGGGGACCACTTTGAGTTGTTGGTAGTGTCCTTTTGATATCCGCTCATCACTTTAAGATCTCTCTTTTTAGCCCAAAATATTCTGTGATTTTTTTGATTCTGTTTCCCTTTCCTCTTATTTTTGTTTTTCGTTTTGTTTTGCATTTTGTATTTTTTGTAGCCTATAAGTCTCAGATTCACTGTGTAGCTCAGGAGGATCTTGAACTCCTGATTCTCCTGTCTCTACCTTCAAAGTGATGGGATTCCAGATATGCACTGCCTTCCATTTCTTCATCTGTGCTTTTAAGAATTCATTTGCATGAGGGAAAAACAACAATGCTTCTAAATACTGCAACTGGATATTAGTATGAAAGAGAAGAGAACATAAAAGGATAATTGTTTCTGTCTGAATTCGTAATGTTTAAGATGAAATAACTTATTTTGTCCTGTAAGGACTGACCTACAGTTATAAACAAGAAATGACATTAGGCATAAACCATTATAGAAGTTGGCAGTGTTCTTAAATCAGATAAAGTCACATAATCTTTTTAGGAGGCACATAAATACAAACCTGCATATATCATTTGGAGAGTTGATGAAGCTCCTGAAGCCTTATCTGTAGAACTTTAACTTATCCTTACCAAAAGAGAATATGATTACTTGCCCTTCAACCCTCTATAGAAACAGAATCTTACTTGATTTATTTTTTGGTGGAAAATGATTTTGTAATCATATAGCTTACAGAGCTATATGTACTTAGAAACCTAGGAAATGAATTCTCTTAGTTTACCTTACATGGATTTCTTCTGATAAACATCTGACCATTCAGGGGAGATGCTGCGCAAGAAGCGAAGGGAGAAGGATGGTCACAAAGACCCACTTCTGATGGAGGTGAGTCGACTTCAGGATAGTATTATGAAGGACATCACAGAGCTACATAAAGAAACAGAAGAAGCAGAAAAGAAGCAATCTGAACTGGACAAAGTGGCACAGATCTTGGGAATTGACATCTTTGATAAATCCATAAAATCTTCAAATGACAGTAAAGAGTCTACAGAGAAGCCTGAAAAAGGAGAAAAATCTAAGAGCCCAGAAAAAGAGTTGTCACCCTCAAACTCTTCCTCTAACAACAAGGTAATGATACAACTTTGCTGTTACTTTTTTCCCCTAGGGACTCCTGTAGAAGCTTGCAAATATGTTTTTGTAACAGGGTCTTACTATGTAGTCTTAGCTGGTCTGAAACTCACTGTGTAGACCGTGTTAGCCCTGAACTCACAGATACCCCCTTGGCTCTAGAGTGCTGGGATTAAAGGCCTGCATCACCACAGTCAGTGCTGCTGCATTCTCAGTCATCTCCTCACACAGAGCTAGTGGTTGGGACACTCCCTTCCTACCTCTCAGACCCACTGCATGCCTCTTTTCTCTCTTCCTTTCCATTATTCATCTAGCCAAGATTTCTCATTTCCTAAGTGCCTTTTCCTAACCTAGTGACTAATTCATATACATAAAACATTTATTATTGATAGGATTGGAGAGTTACATTTTAAAAGAGAATTCAGGCTGGGTAGCTGGCTTAGCAGGTAGAAGCACTTACTAGACAAGCTGGATAACTTGAGTTCAGTTCTCAGAACCTGTAAAAAGTGGGATTCAGTGTCATTTTTTATCTATAAATCCACTTGTTCTAAGATGAGATGGCCAGTAGAAGCAGAAGAATGAGCCAGAAACTCAAGGGTTTCTATTGCTGTGAAGAGACACCATGACCACAGAAACTCTTACAAAGGAAAACACTTAATTGGGGGCTGGCTTACAGTTTCAGCGGTTTAGTCCATTATAGTCATGACAGGAAACATGGTGGCATGCAGGCAGATGTTGTGCTGGAGAGGTATCTGAGGGTTCTACATCTGATCAATAGGCAGCTGGAAGTGAATGTCACACTAGACCTAGCTTGAGCTTCTGAGACCTCAAAACCCACCCCTAGTGACACACCTCCTCCAACAAAGTCACTCCAACAAGGCCACACCTCCTAATAGTGCCACTCCCTATGGTCCTGTAGGGGCCACTTTTATTCAAACCACCACATTCTACTCCCTGGCCCTCATAGACTTGTAGCCATATCATAATGCAAAATACATTTAGTCCTCATAATCTGTAACAGTCTTAAACTTGTTTAAAAGTTTGAAGTCTCATCTGAGATTTATGAAATCTCTTAACTGTAATCACTTGCAAAAAAATCAAAATGAAAAAGCAGATCATATACTTTCAGCATATAATGGCACAGGATATACATTACCATTACAGAAACGTGCATAGTAAGGGAATACTGGGCCAAGCAAGGCCAAAAACCAGCTGGGCAAACTCCAAACTCCGCAGTTCCATGTATGATGTCAAAGCACTCTTCAGATCTCCAACTTTTTTCAGCTTTGTTAACTCAGCACACTTCTTTCTCTTAGACTGTTTCCATTCCATGTTAGCAGCTCTTTTTGACTAGTATCCCATGGCTCTAGCATCTTAATCTTGGGGTCTCCAAAGCAATCAATCTAGGCTTCACCTTCATAGTTTCGCACAAAGGCCTCTTTAGACCTCCATGCAGGGACACCCCTAACATATACCTGGCCTCAGCAGCTTTCCTTAGTCATGAAGGTAATTTCCATAGCTCTTTTCTTCTTTAAAGCCAGAACCACGTGGCCAAAATCGCAAGTTCTGCTGTTTGCTAGGATTAGAATATTACATCTTCACCAGCTTTCTGTTTTTAATGGTTTCCTTCACTGCCTGAACTTGGTTGTTCTGGAACTTGCTCTGTAGGCCAGGCTGGCCTCAAACTCAGAGGTCCACTTGCTTCTGCCTTTGGAGTGCTGGCATTAAAGGTATGCCCTACCACATCTGGCCCTAAACTTTCCTTTAATTCCTTTACACAAGTTGGAAGCTTAGTTGGATGGGATTTTGCCCTGAGGTTATCACTCCCTTTATTCTATCTAACATCAGGCTTTTCTTTAATCTATTTTCATCTCCTTGAACACGGGATTTAGTTCCTGTGTGTCCCCTTCTCCTTGAACTGTGTATTTTGTATTTTTCTTTGCTTAGCTTGTTCCTTTTCTTTTTCTTTTTTTTTCTTTCTTCTTTTTTTTGTTTTTTGTTTTTTGGGGTTTTTGTTTGTTTTTTGAGACAGGGTTTCTCTATAGCTTTGGAGCCTGTCCTAGAACTGGCTCTTGTAGACCAGGCTGACCTCGAACTCACAGAGATCCACCTGCTCTGCCTCCTGAGTGCTGGGATTAAAAGCATGCACCACAACCGCCCAGCTTGCTCCTTTTCCTTATAGATCTTCATAAGAGTGACTACTAATAACCACACAACAGTCAATACTAGGCTGTTTTGAAATTTCCTCTGCATTAATATAAAACTCTTCAATCTAACCTCAGGCAGACTTTTCAGATAAGGGCAAAAAGTAGCTACATTCTTTGCCAAAATATTATAAGAACAATCTCTAGGTCACATATTAATAGTCTCTTCAAAAACCTCTTGAGGCAGGCCCGCACAGTTTGAATTACCCTCAACACCACTGTCTTCCATGTTCCTACTAGTATGGCCCAGTAAGCTTAGCTTTAAAGCATTTCACTGCTTTCCTAACCCATTCTTCCAAATAAAAACGTGGTTTGGCCTATCATAATAATACCCCAGTCCCTAGCACCAACTTCTGTCTTAGGGTTTCTGTTGCTGTGAATAGATATCATGACTACAGCAACTCTTTTTTTTTATTTCCTTTTACATTCCAACCACAGTTCTCCCCTCCCCCTCCCCCTTCTCCAGCCTGCTCTCATCCCCAACACCCTATTCCTCCCAGCTCCCAGCGGGTAAGGCCTCTTATGGGGAGTCAACAAAGTCTAGCACATAAAGTATGCGCAGGATCAAGCCCCTCCCCCATACATTAAAGCTTAGTATGGCATCCCACCATAGGGAACAGGCTCCAACAAGCTAGGTTATGCACCAGGGATAGATCCTAGTCCTATTGCCAGGGGCTTCTCAGATAATCCAAGCTTCTCCACTGTATTCCACAGATAGAGGGCCTAGTTAGGTCCCATGGAGGCTCCACAGCTGTCTGTCTAGAGTTCATAAGTTTCCATGAGCGTGGATCAATTGTCTCTGTAGATTTCTCCATCATGATCTTGACTTCCCTTGCTCATATATTTCCTCCTCCCCCTCTTTGATTGGATTGCTGGAGCTTGGCCTGATACTTGGTTGTGGATCTCTGCATCTGGTTCCATCAGTTGCTAGATGAAGGCTCTATGGTGATAGTTGGGGTATTCACTAGTCTGATTACAGTGAAAGGCCAGTTCCCGCCACCCTCTCTACTATTCCTAGGAATCTTAGCTGGGGTGATGCTTGAGGATTCTTGTGAACTTCCCTAGCGCCAGATTTCTCCCTACCCCATAGTGGCTCTCTCTATCAAGATCTCTCTTTCATTGCTCTCCCACTCCATCCCTCTCCCCGCTTGACCATCCCATTCCCTCATGCTCTCATCTCCCATCTCCTCCCCTTTACCACCTCTCTTTGCCCCCAGTTTACCTAGGAGCTTCTGAGACCTCAAAGCCCACCCCCTAGTGACACATCTCCTCCATACCTCACTCCTGTGGTCCTGTGGGTGCCATTTTTATTCAAACTACCACAGCCACTTAGCTTAGAATATACATCATAGCAGCAGAAATAAGGCAGAAGGTAAGAACTGACTCCAAAAGTTGTTCTCTGATCTCCAAACACATGCCATGGCACATATGAACCTGCATGTACACACACAAAATGAATAGAATTAATTGTTAACACAAAGGTATTATTAACTTCTATTGGTGGCTTTTAGGCAATTTAGGAATATTTGATATGATTCCTTTAGGTCATCCATGGAAATTACTGCTGTTTTATTTGTGTGTAGCATTGGCTTTCCATATTTACCAGGACACATAAGAACAGTGATTTGACTTGTTACTTAGTTTTGTCATATTCTTAACTTGTTAGCCACCCTTTTCTTTCTAGTTACTTTGATTTTAATTCAGGATATCTGTTTCCATAGGTAATACTTGCAGTGTCTACTGAAGGGTATAGTGAAATGAAATGACTCCTTTCCACTCTTGTTCTCTCTCTCTCTCTCTCCCTCCCTCCCTC